>JAPEVF010001039.1:0-14951 GCA_029747585.1 Pleurotus djamor | reverse complement strand
AACGGGACGAGTGCACTCAGGGCACGCTCCCTTGGATCCACCATTTGCGACAAAGCAAGCTTTGCACAGAAAGCGTCGATGTTCTTGTGAGGTATCAGATGGGTCTGGGTATATAGTGGCGTCTGGGGGAAACTCTGTGGAACAGATCGCGCAAGCGTGTGTTTCCAACGATTCCTTCGGCTGGAGAACTGAACCATAGACCTTGGAAAGAGAGGACGTTTGGGAAGAGAGCGAGGGAATAATGTTAGACTCGGGTGACGGAAGAATAGTTGATTGCTTGAGAGGCGAAGGTGGACGAGTTGATGTTGTAGTGGCGATGTGGTTTGAAACTCGGTCCCCCAGCGTAGAGCTGGATGATTGTACACTAGACAGCGGTCTAGGAAATTTACTTGAGGAGATCTTTGATTCTCTCTCTGCAGCAAGTTTGCCTACAGAAGGAATACTGTTTGATGGTGGCCCCGGTGTTCGAGCGCGGGTTGGGGATCTTTCCTTGGAAACATAAGTTTGTGACCATTTGTCCTCTGGCTGCTGAGTCGGATTCAGCTTGTTCCAAGAGACCACAGGAGCTGTAAAATCGACGATTACCTTTGCGGAGGATTGCCACAGGAAGGAGAGACTCACCGACAGGAAGACCACCACAACGGCATCGTTCACCAGAGACGATGTCGCCGCATCTGCGACAGAAGCCCATTCAGTAGAATTGATAGAGTTTTCCGAGAAGTATACAAAAAGACAAAGATTGCTCGAGGATATGWMGGAAGAGCTGAGAAGAGATCTGCCTCGCTCATACCTCCCGGCCCTCCCGAGCCCNTCTAAGCCAGCCATACCATGCATGTCATAGACCTCTCTAGTCTCGGGATTGCTCAGGATTTCGTAGCTGTGATGCGTGTGACATGTTGTGAATAACGAGGGGGAAACTGTGCATACGCAGCTGCCATCTCTTGAAACTTTTCGCCTGCTTGAGGATCATTGATGTTCTGTTTGTGAGGTCAAGACAAAGCGAGTGTACATGAAAAGCAGGAAGCTAACCTTGTCCTGATCGAAGACGCAAATAACAGGGATCAGTCAGGTCAATCCAAGCTAGGGCTACTTGCCCAAAAACGTACAGGGTGGTGTTCCTTTGCCTGCAGCAAGCTCAGTGATGATTTTCCTGGTAAAGTATAGAGTCAAGTACCTTTTTTCGGTATGCCTTCTTGATGTCGGCTGTGTTTATGAACCAAAACGTGAGTTACGTAGGTTGGCGTCGCGTCGAGCAGGAAAGCACGCACCATCAGTAGCGTCTGGGGAGACACCGAGCAAGTCGTAGAGTTCTGTCTCCATTGCCACTGTGGGTTTCAATGAGCAGACAGATTGGTTGGAGGCAAAGGTTGGCCGGCTTACTGTCGTCAGTGGTGGCTTGAGTGCAAAGCAGAACGCCTGCACGCGTCTCGATCACTTGCTAATCGGAGTTTGAAAATCTACCTTTTTCTTATAGACGCCGACATTTTCGTTCCTTCTTGTTCCAAACTTCCATCGTCAACTACACCCAAGTCCCAAGGTCAGTTTGACTGCCTTCTCCTTTGACATTTGCGTCCTCCTATGATGCTGTTTTTATCTTATCTACATTGTCAGACTTTTGTTTGACGACAATTTCTACATTTCTGACCGTTGCCTCTGCTCTTCATCGTACCGTTGACTGACTCGTCTTTCATTTGCAGATCATACATCTTGTACGGACTTTCTTGACGGGAGGGATTTTTTATATCTCCAATGTACTTGATCCTCCAGCGCTCTTGGTGGAATTAGACACTGAATACTGTCTCGTATACGTACTCTAGAAAATTCCATCTTTATGAACTTTTACCTTGAAGCAACGAAGGTGCTCGACTCACTCGATGCTAAGAAGGGATCAATACAGGGCCTCTTGAGTACCGTCCCATCCAAGGATAGGAAGCGAACGGCTGCCCTCGTCATCGAAACTCTGAAATGTGAGAATCGCCACACCATCTTTGCCGTGTACCACCTAAACTCCTTCAACCCCAGTCAAACCGGTGCTCATGGAAGCCATCTCGCATGCGAAACTGCTCAAAGAAGAGTCCAAGAAGATCAAGTCGCCTAATCTTGCCTTGCTTCTCGTTCACGACCTTTTCCTGGCCAATGGCATCCAAGCAGGGGATGGTCCCATAAAACAGGCAATCTTGCGGCACAAAACCCGCCTCAATGCAGAGCTCCAGAAGATTAAAATAAAACGTGGCGTAAAGGATATCAAAGGCTTAGCTATTGAGGGAGATTCGCGTGCAGGTCCGCGCTACCTCCTGGAATTCAGCTCCCTTGAACATAACCACTAAACTCCACTCTATTTACCAGAGAAAATCCCTCGTTATGTACGAGTCAACACGCTACTCTGGACCGTCCAACAGGCCGTCGATTACTTCGTGTCCCGAGGATATGTCTTGTCAGATCCTTGGTCGTCTGAGTTGCGTTTTATTTCTTCCGCTCCTCCGCGATATTACTCAGACTCTTTTCTCCTTCCGCAGAACTGGTTTCTCAAAGGATCTACACGTGCCGCACCTACTGCAATTTCCACCCCGAACCCTATTCCACGAAGACGAAGCATACCTATCTGGAAAGATCATCCTGCAAGACAAAGCCTCATGCTTTCCTGCTCTTGTTTTGGACCCTCCTTTCTCCGAGGGCGCGACTGTCATCGACGCCACAGCAGCTCCTGGGAATAAGACATCCTATCTGTCCGCTCTTATGAGTGGAAAAGGAACAGTAGGGTGTTGCGTTTGTTCATAAACCCTTGTGCCTTTTTCTAACCTTCTTTCTTATTGTTTGTTTCCCCCGCCTCGCCTTCCTCTCCTCTCAATGTCTTAGATCCTCGCGTTCGAAAGGGACCGTCGGCGGTTCAATACACTCAAGGCCATGCTAACCAACGCCAAATGTCAGAACGTGCAACCTGTCAATGAAGACTTTCTCAAGGTAAACCCATCGGACCCCCAATTCAACATTGTCACCCACATGTGAGGGTTTCTTTTTTCTCTAACGTCCACGGTAGGGTGGGTGCTCACCCTCTTTTTTGGCGAAGCTTGCTAGATCCTTCTTGTAGTGGCTCCGGTATCGTGAATAGAATGGACTTTCTGGTCGAGACAGGTGATCAACTTTGAGCCTTTGACACCACCCTCCTTCTCCTCACATCCTTCATATGCTCATATACCTTCCTTCCCACTTCCAGATTCCGAAAATGACACCACCGAGAATAACGATCGTCTGCACAAGCTAGCCGGGTTTCAACTCATGATGATCAAGCATGCCATGAAATGTTCGTTTTCTTTTTGTGCCATCCCCCAAAACGTTGCTGATACGTACCCAAGTCCCAAAGGTTCGGAAGATCGTATACTCCACTTGTAGCATTCATGCCGTTGAGAATGAGCACGTTGTCCGTGAGGCACTCAAGTCGGAGGAAGCCATCAACGGTCACTTTCACCTTGCGCCTCGGGATGAAGTTATACCCAGCTGGCCTCGAAGAGGGATTCCGGAAGAACTTGATGAACCAGGTGGGAGCGGTTGTCTTCATCTCGCATCCCGGTTCTCACTTCAAGCTTGATGTCGCATTCCAGATCACGCAGATGCACTACTACGATGTTCACCCGGCGAAGATCAAACAAATGGGTTCTTCGTGTCTTGCTTCGTCAAGAAGCCCGCGCCATCACTCAAACGAAAGGCAGAGGGGAGTAAGAAAGCCAAGAAGAAATACAAGCTTTCTTCCGGGGAAGCTGGGGTTCCAACTTAGAATGTCACACAAATAGGCTCTAACGGACAACGTTGTATTATTAATGTTAACATGAAAAGACGTGCTGTCTGTAATACTAGTCAGCGGTGAGTAGGCTCATGAAACGATGAATGCCGTATAACCCGGAGAGTCGAATACCTATATCTTGCACAATGGCAGGACGCGAGGTTGAAGGAAGCGCTGTGATACGAGGGGAACGTGAAATCTGGAGCTATGTGAAGGTGAGGGATCGAGTTAAGTTAGAAGTGAGTCCTGGTGGATGATTAGCTGGCTTGCTGTTGGGCATATTGGCCTTGATAGTAAGACGCATAGTTAGATGAGTAGTCCTGGCCCGAGCCGTATCCGGAAGGGGTATATCCTGCGCCTCCCCATGACTGAGCACCATACCCGCTGTACCCGCCATAGCCTGCTTGAGGAGGTCGATAGCCTTGCTGAGGAGGATTGGGAGCGGGGGTCTGCCAGACTTCAGGTCGGCGCCAGGGCGGGATGTTAGAACCTCCTGCAGTTATATCGTGACCGGTGCTTGGACCTGCCCAATGAGCTTTGTTGGCATCCGCCCCAGCGTTCTTCCCTCCCTCCCCGAGCTCCGCCATGAGACTAGCATACTCCGAGTCGAAACCACCACGGTTCATCGTCATTGCTTGGCTAGGAGAACCGCCCATAGCAGCAGCAGCAGGGTTGGCATCTTTGTTGACCGTACAATCGCGCGCCATATGGCCGGCGCTACCGCAAACTCGACAGATGATGTTTGCAGTGAAGTTGCGTTGCTCTGGACAGTCATATTTACGATGACCGACGCCTCCACAGTTCTGGCATATTTGGTTTTCATCATCGCGAAGGGTACCGTTGAGAGCGGCGAGTTCTCGCAATTGATTGCGTTTATGGTCGTTCTGCCCTTCCGGCGTTGAAGCTGCCTAAAGATATAAAATTGAGCACACAGTCACGAGTAAAATGAGGTCAACAAGGCTCACAGTCTCAATGACCCTGTTGATCATTTTCACGCAAGCAGCGACTTTGTCGTCTGACTCGGCAATGACCAAGCAATGAAGATCTTCTTCCGCATCATCAGCATACTGATCAGGCCTTGCCTTCCCCTCCTTGACGCTCCCTTTTCCTCGAATGCTGATCTTGGCGCCACTCTCCCTTTCCATTTTCTTCAAGCTGTTGCCACGAGGTCCGACGAGGAGACCAAAGAAATTGATCTCAGGGAATTCTTTGACTGGGATATAAACCTTGTCCGAGGGTCGCTGCGAGCGCTTTTGTTGATGGTATTCGACGGGAGGACGAAAGTTGGGATCATTCTTCATAGCTCGATCGACGAGACGAATGCGCTCGTCTTCAAGTTTTTTGCGGTACCGAACTTCCCGGGTATTGGTACGACGACCATGGGCGTCATATGTTGGGGGAGGGGAAGGAGATCTGGAACACCGGTATAAGTAAATGTGACTGTATGCGCGCGGAACTAGCAACATACCGTTCGCGCTCGGGGGGAATAAAGTCGTTCATCCTTAATTTACGGTTGATTTCTTCAAGCCTAAGATGGATGGCATAGTTATCGAGTTGAGCCTGAGAGACACCAGCGGCAGAGATGGCGGTAGGAAGACCAGGAATCTCTGTTTTGGCTTCACCCCAGCGGCTGCGACGCTTACGGGGGGCGTTTGGATCAACTAAGGGCAGACGGTTCATTCGGAAGTTAGTAAAGACAGTTAGTAGGGTCAGTTTAAGTGGTCAGGATTCGATTGAGAGCATATGCCTTTGTAGACCTTCGCTTACAGTTGCTGCACAAATACAGCGACCAGAAATACGACCCGAGAAGGAGATTATGTGAGCTTGACAATCATGCTTACCTTTCGGATCACCAGAAGAAGGCGATTCTTCGCGGCCGCGTTTTCCAGGACTATTATCCTGTTGCTGGGGTCGAGGATACGCCGATGGGGAGGGTTGAGCAAGCTGTGGAGGAGCGGTCTCCTCGACTGGAGCGGGGCCAAAGCGACGCCTTTGGCCAAGTGGAACTGAAAATTTTTATCAACAAAAGTAGCGAACATTCTGGCAGCAATTTGGCGGACCATCATTAGTTCCTGTGATCTGACGTGTAGCTGGCTTCCACATTGCGAGAATCGATGGTGATGCAGAGGCTGCTCGTCGTGGTGGTGGTAGAGAGTAAAGAGCGCGTGAGAGCCCGACGCCATTGTCATGACTTTTCGGACTCCGCTTGTGCTGACTCGTAGGCGTCATTTGGACTCATTCCACTCACCCTTCGATTTGAAACCTCTTCTCCAACCACCACCACCATCATCATGCTGGGCAAACGCAGCGCACAAGGTGGGCCCATCAAGGTCGTCGACTTCAAGCACGCTCACTTTTTACAACAGAGCCTGGACCTTCCTCTGTAAAGCGCGCTCGGAGTTCGCAGGTCCAGGATGACTCTTACTTGGACGTGGACAATGAAGAGGACGCTATCCCCCCGTCTCCTCCGGAAGACAACAGTCTCGTTCCTCGATCTGCTACCATAAACTTTAGTGCCCTTACTCGCAAACTTGCTGAGAGAAAGCGCACTGAGCAAGACGGAACAATGGACTCACACCGAAGTCAACAGGCCTACCTCATTTCTCATATGTTCGGCTCACAAGACTTTTCTTTTCTGAATCTCAAACCCGATCATGCCTCTCGCCCGCTTTGGATTAGTCCAGACGATGGACATATCATTCTGGAAGCCTTTTCTCCCATAGCTGAACAGGCGCAAGATTTCCTTACTGCCATCAGTGAACCTGTCAGCAGGTATGTATCTTTCATATATAAGTAGCTACGCAGCAGCAATGAACGTAACATAGACCGGCCTTTATACATGAATACAAACTCACTTCATATTCACTTTACGCTGCCGTCTCCGTTGGCCTGCAAACCGAAGATATAATTGAAGTCCGTCACTATCCGTCATTCGACTGATCGAGTCTACTAACGTGTAAACCTAAGGTCCTCAACAGGTTATCCAAGGTCTGTGGTAGCTGTGCCACTCTCTCTTGTCACGTTGCTTGACGGTCTGTATTACCAAAGGTTCCCGTACCAGAGAGTATCGTTAAATTCATACGAGAGCGAACGTTGAGCTACGGCAAAGTCAAACTCGTCCTCAAACACAACCGTTATTTCATTGAATCTAGTCATCCTGAAACCCTACAGTACCTGCTGAAAGATCGATTAATTCGAGATGCCCGCATCGTCACACCGCAGACCGATAACAGTATTATGGGATCGACCTTTACCACCAGCAAAGCACCTGTCAAGGGTAACCTTGTCATACCTGGCTCGAGTGTCGACAAACGGAAAGAAGATCAGCAAGCGGGGAATGGGGCCCCTTCCAACGGGGCATCAAAAGATTCGGATATATTTACATCCGTGGTGGGAGTGGACAACGGTCTGTGTATTAACTTCACATTTATCGAATCTATTACCGACGGATATTGCCACAGATGAAGCCGATGAAGATGACGAGAACGTTCACTCCTTCGAAATCAATGATGCCATGATCGATGTAAATGTTACGGCCTTATTTCCGTTGTTTTCATTGACGAGAAAATCTCGCAGGATGTCAAGAAACGTTGCAACGAGCTTGAATATCCGATGCTTGAGGAATATGACTTCCGCAATGATACGGTCAATGCTAACCTCGATATTGACCTTAAACCTGCTACCATCATCCGGCCCTATCAAGAGACCAGTCTTAGCAAAATGTTTGGGAACGGACGTGCTCGATCTGGGATCATTGTTCTCCCTTGCGGAGCTGGGAAGACTCTTGTCGGCATTACTGCAGCATGTACTATCAAGAAGTCATGTTTGGTCCTTTGTACCTCTTCGTGAGCTTCTCACCTCCCTCTGGAGAGTCACGGTATCGAACTTCTTCCACCAGGGTCTCTGTTATGCAATGGAGACAGCAGTTTATGCAATGGTCGAATATAACGGACCGTCAATGCGCTGTGTTTACGGCAGATCAGAAAGAAAAGGTCAGTTCGTTCTGCCGCCTTGTTCCCAAGCTGACGCCCAGCCCAAAAGTTCGCCGGTGAGAGTGGCATTGTTGTATCAACGTATTCGATGGTAGCCAACACGCATAATCGATCCCATGAGTCGAAGAAGATGATGGAGTTCTTGACTTCCAGGGAATGGGGTTTCATCCTTCTCGACGAGGTCCACGTCGTACCTGCTGCTATGTTTCGGCGTGTTGTTACCACGATTAAAGCGCATTCAAAGCTAGGCCTTACCGGTGAGTGGGGGAGATGTACCATGTGATGCTCTCGTTAATCCTGGTTACTAGCAACCCTCGTACGTGAGGACGATAAGATTGCCGATTTGAACTACATGATCGGACCCAAGCTTTACGAAGCCAACTGGATGTGAGTACCCACTTCTCATGGGCGATGGGTTACTCATCCAAATACCTCGATTAGGGACTTGGCCGCAAAAGGTCATATCGCGAATGTGCAGGTCAGTGGTGATAAGCCCAACCTCATGGTATTTGCAGACGGTCCGATTCTAACAATTGCCTGGTGCCTCCAGTGTGCGGAGGTTTGGTGTCCAATGACCCCCGAATTTTACCGCGAATATTTAAGGGAGCAGTCCCGCAAGCGCATGTTGCTCTACTGCATGAATCCGAATAAGTTCCAGGCATGTCAGTTCCTGATAAAGTACCATGAAGACCGTGGCGACAAGATTATTGTTTTCTCCGACAACGTGTTTGCACTCGAGGTAAGACATTCCACTCCGCCCTCGGAAAGCTCCTTACCCCCTACGTGCAGGCTTACGCAAAGAAGCTAAATAAGTTGTTCATCCACGGGGCCGTAGGACAAGTGGAGCGAATGAGGATTCTTTCGAGATTCCAACACGACCCAAGGGTCAACACAATTTTCCTCTCCAAGGTGAACCGCTTCCTTACAGCTTGTGTCAAGTTCCCTCAAATCTGTGATAGGTTGGGGATACATCCATTGACCTTCCTGAAGCCACATGCCTCATCCAAATATCATCACACTTTGGTTCCCGCCGTCAAGAGGCGCAGCGGCTAGGTGAGGAGTCTTCGATGTGATGTCCGTTCTTCGTGCACTGATATTTTCCAATCTAGGTCGCATCTTGCGCGCCAAGAGGCGTAATGATGAGGGTTTCAATGCCTTTTTTTNATTCGCTCGTTTCCAAGGATACGCAAGAAATGTTTTACAGCACGAAGCGCCAACAATTTTTGATTGATCAAGGTTACGCATTTAAAGTCATAACCCATCTCGATGGCTTGCAGGAGCTTCCTGAACTAGTATACAAGTCGCGCGACGAGCAGATCGAGCTTCTCTCTTCGGTGTTGCTAGCCAACGAAAGCGAGGCGGACCTAGGCTCGGACATTCGCGCAGGAGAAGGGGACTTGGCGGGAACGGTCACATCAAAGGACTTTGGGCCTACCAAATTTACCGCCGTTCAAAGGACGACTGGGTCATTGACCGCCCTCAGCGGAGCGCAGCACATGTCATACGTGGAACAGAACAAATCTGCGAACAAGCGGCTGGCTCGCGAAGCAGCACCCCGTCATAAACTGTTCTCAAAGAGGGACAAGGATAAGCAGGCCGCTCGCAAGGAGGCAGCGAGAGGTTAGGTAACAAAGGGGGCTGGTATTTTCGGGGGTTGTCCGTGTCTTTGTTGGTCACGGAGGTTCGCGGCTCTGCGCAGGAGACAAGGGCGTGGGCTGCACATACTTTGCTTTACCTCGTATGGATCTGTACAATTACCGATCCATGGGCAGGTTAATGTTAGGCTGGTTCGGAGCCTCAAGTTTGTTTTCCAACACGTGAGGTATGTCTGAGCCTGAATAATACTCTTTTTTTATTTTTCGATGATCGTTTATCTGCTCCGCAATAAATCTCAGGAGGTATGCCTAAAACGAGGCAGAACCTGTGCAGTCGGCCGGTTAGCTCGAGATTGGCCAGATTCAGGTTTTATTTTATTTTAGGAGGCGCAACAGTGGCACCAACATCCAGGCCGGTCGGTCGGTCGGTCGGTTCTCTGAAAACTGTTGGCCGGAGGAGGGGGGCTTGAAAGAGAGTCCCCCTTCTTGCTTGCTTTGTCAATATAGGAGGCGTCCAGCAACTGGTCTCGACTCTCGACCATGTAGGAGAGTCCGGTTTGCGGCAGGGTCAGGGTCAGACCCAAGCCTGTGAACCGATCGTGTTCATCGAGATCTCAGATTCTCCCTTTGGCGGTCCCCTTTATATATGTTGTTGCATCCCCTCCACTATCTCACCTGCCCAACATTCTTGCCGCCCAGTTACTCGCCTCTCCAATGTCCTCCAAACGAGGTCGCAAACGCAACGATAACCTTCCTCCTAACCGTGCTAGAGATGTCCAGCGAGCCTTCAGAGCCAGACGGGCCGCTCATCTTCAGGTGCGCTTCATCATAGCCGTCATATATGTGAAATTCAGCTGAATTGCCAACCCTCAGGCTCTCGAGCAACGTGTTAACGACCTGGAAGAAGAAAACGATTGCCTCAGGCAGGCTTTGAACCTCCCCCCTGCTAACAGACCACCACTTGGCAAAGGCCCAACTGGAAAGGACAAGCCTAAGCCGCTCGATGGCGTGCGCACGACGTTCGACTATAGCCGTGATTCTTCCTCGGCAGACGCTGAGTCTCCAACATCCACTCGCACTAGCTCTCTATCGCCGTCCGCTATCACCGCCTCCGTGCCATCCAGGAGCGTGCAAGTCATGGAATCAGCATCGTCCTGGGACCAATCGTTACTCCTTGGTGATCACCACCCTGACTCGCATCTCAGCAGCGCTGCGTCCCCAACCTACCCACTTCCTCCCATGACGGCACCCCTTCCATCCAAACCCTTCCATTATTCTGGGGCTTATACACACTCATCGCGCCACTCAATATCTGGCCCACCCCTTTATACTATGCCGCACCATCCCTTCTCCTCGCAGGACGACCGATCCATCAGCAATGGCTATGGGAGCTCGAGTAGCTACCTAGAGCACACTCGGGAGCAACCACGCCAACCGGATTACACCTACCACCCTTCAGCGTATCAATCTCACGACTCTAGCGTGAATGCGGAGAATCCCCCGGCGACTGCACCTGCCCATTCCCAGACCCACCATCGGGATTTCTCCGCCACACTCCCCTACCCCCACCGCCGGTCGCAAACCGAGCCTCACTATTCCATCGGACCCGGGTTCTCCCCGATGTCCCAGCCAATGTCATCACAAAATTTGGACCGCGCGCCCTCGCCTCTTCGGCTGGGAGAGAACGGCATCCACTCTCATCCCCATACTTATCCTAGGCAATCAACATATGCCCCAGACGGGCGCTTGGAGGGCCTGTCTTGACCGGCATTTAGCGACATTGTGGTGATGATCATCTTGGACACTGCGCAGGTTTTTTTACGTTACACACAGTTATATACNATCAGTGTGGGCATNNCRCTACCTACCACTGCCGGACGCTCGTCCTTTCATAAAGTAGATTTGTACCAACATCCCCCTGTTAAGATTTATTTTACTCACTGTTAGTTAGATTGGAAGAAAATGSGAAACCNNNNTNNTNGNANTTGGAGCAGAGAGCCCRGTGGCGGGGYRAGGCCTGGTAAGGCACATTGCGNCAACACAAACCTTAGAACCCCAAAAAGGATTGGACCGGCCACGTGTSCTCRTACAAAGTCCCTGACCCTCGGACTAACCCATCAGAATCCATATTTAGCAATCGTCGGAGTTTTTATMYCTGTGTCAATCGACAATGTTGTTTTTGTTYTCCGGACATCGTAGATCAGCGTTTGGACTTTGTTCTGAGRGWATTCGTTGGGGGGAGCGGAACATTCATACACGGATTCCATCACAAAACTGCGTGGAAGCAGTGTACTCATGTATCAGCCGACTCATATCATAGTAAGGCTAGCAACGGATAATCCAAATCARGCCGAATAGAGATGACGCTAAGTAAGCCGCYTTGCATCGAGGCAACACCAATCGACTTTCCTGAGACCGCCGTATTTTTCAGCCAGTCATGCARCGGGCTGTTACCACGAAAGCCTCGATTCACGGACAATGGCGARGGATGCTAAATTAAAACGTGTGAGTTGACTCATACATGATGCAAACCACTCAGCGCTGGACGAAGCAACAGAKATATTGACACGTACGGCACTAGTGAGAACAAGATGGTTGGCCTGMAAAATTGCCGGTAAAGGCGAGAAGGCGGTCGAGTATATTGGCGTAGGCATATCATGTCCCGGGTTCACGCACAACGCACATTCATTGGATCACTCTTGCCGCCGCCCAAGAGCCCTGGGGAAGGAAGACGACRCTTCGACYTACGCCGTTGTTGTCGGACCCACCAYYGGTCGTAGAAGGAAGGTTGGCACCATTATMTCTCTTCTRCWGTGTCAGCCRTACGGYCTGTAGAAATTTCCCAACCCTTATTGGAGWGTGGAAGTGAGCGTGCTTGACCGGYGTATATTGTGACTCNGGGGGTTTCGTCAGTGACCCCATTCGAYRCTCGTGCTATCAAGACTTCGAGTYGTATATACGCATCGGGGACGAAAGTATCTAGYTGAGCTAGCCTACTTGCTCATGTTTCGGAATTTGGTACTCGGGATACGCCGTCAATTCTGAAACAGAAATGCAGCGTTAACGGATTAAATATGTAAACAGACAGGTGGCTCATACATTTTTGAGTGAAGGGCATGTTAGCGTAGAAACATAGCCTCCCAGTGACCGACGAGACCCTGAACATCGCAAATGAGCACTAAATTCATTAGAACAGAGATTCTGACCTAGTCGAGTGCATTGGGTCGCATATTTGTTCAGATATTATGGAGGGTCAAATGGAAGAATATATCCCCCTCAACGCTCCCCAAGTAGCTCCAGTAAATGGCCAYTTGAGCCCAATGTAGCGACGAATANCCTTCGAGGTGTCAGGGACGTTAGGAGCGAAAAACAGGGGCCCACTRAGCAAAATAATGGCAAACAAGGCGTACACCTTGTCCTCATCGTTCCAAGTCGCTGGTCTCACCGTACCTCTTTTCTTCTTCAAGCCAAGCTGCCTCGTTCACGYTCGTCCCCGACGCCGCCCCGCTCAGTGCAGGCCGCTTCTCGCAACGATGGAAGGAAGAATACTCTGACGAATCGTTCYRCTACACGAAGAAAACCCAATCCCACTCCATGCATCATTCCCGGCGGSCTCGCTGCTGTACCGGATACACCAATCCTCGATTGGAGCACTAGCTATCAGGCCGGATCCTCAAGGTACTTCATTATATCTATTCCGATGTAACCCGCGCCGTAACTTGTCTTAGCTCTGCTGTGCAGACGAGCAGTGATGAAGCTAGTTCTACGGAAGAGGARGATAYGCAAACACKCCGGGGCAGGTCTTATGCACTCTCAGAAAGACGAGGCTCTAGAGGGGTGGCTGAACTTCTCCACCAACGCGCTGCTTCACCAAAATCTGGAACTCGACCTGTCCAAGTCTCCAGCGATGATTCAGGTAGCGGCTCCAGCAAGCGAAGAGCGCGGCCCTTTACTCGGTCCAGGTCCCCAGCACTCAAATCGTCTGGTCTTTCCGCGCCAGTCATCAGTGACCCTTCGAAACGAARGCCCTCTCCGAACCTCAATATGTTTTCCAAGTTGCAGGCCCTTTCGGGATACACAAATAAACCCATTCTCCCATCTGCCATCGAACTGGAAGTTCCCATATGGAATAACTATACCTCACTGAATACGTACATTGATGCTCGCCGAGCGGGCGAGTGCTTCCTGCTTTTGGCCTCTGTGATCACTGCTGCAAGTAGATTATCGAGCCTTCGCGTATCAAACCCCGAGATATCCGAGTACAGCAGTAGTTTGTTATGGTCTTCCCTAGGTATGTCTTGTTTCTTTGATGCAATCCTGGGACGAAGTCATGGACTCCTTAGTTTTCAGAATTATGGATTCTTGCAATCGCATCCTTTGTCTACATAATCTGGGCTCATAGCTCTGTCTCTAAGAATGCTTCGGTGTCCAAAGCATCACCTTCGCTTGTATCCTTCTGCCCATTGTCCGTCCGCTTCCATTATCACACCCTCTCGCTGCGACCCGATTCGCGAGACAAACGAAACTCTGTCCCACCTTCCAAAATTAGGAAGTCCGATTTTGGTTTCATATGGATGTCAGTCCCGAAGAATTATCGGTGAGTGACTTTCTAACTATATTGACGATTTCTCAAACCAGATGTTAGTGAATCCTCAGATGACGGCATCTTAACCGCCTGCCTCTTGGGCCCCCTCATCGCCTCTGCTTTGTTGTATTCTTCATTGAAGCGGCTCCCACACACGCCGGGCCAATCTGTACCCCCATCCGGCTGGTTTGTGGACGCACCGGTTCATCTTGCAAATTCCCGCCTTCGTTCATCGACACCGTTAGATTTTGTAGCTCTTGCACGGTTCAATATCCTCGATGTTGCCATTCTTTGCTCCGCCATCACGCTCGTCCACGTTTGTTCGTCGTTTTGGCTTGAGGCTCATCACATCCGACGTGCAAACACACCCGAGGGCGAGCGCACTTCTGTTCCCCGTAGCGAAGGCAGCCGTTTCTGGTATTATGTGGCCTTCACAGTGATGCTTTCGACGACTCTCCTTGCTATCAAGATTTGGTTCGAAACGGTAGGAATGGGTATCTGGCAGCGTATGTACCGTCAAACTCTCCGCGATCTCCTCGGAATTGAATGTGGTGTATGTTTAGATATGAACCACTTCGAAGTCATAGCATGCGCCATGTTCTATCAGTTCACCCTTTACGTGGCTTTGCGGCTAGCCCATCGTGGGTTTACAATTGGAGAATTGGGATTGGTCTGTTTTGGAGGCACAGCCTTGTTCATGGAGTTGTTGAACCTTACGATAGCCCGTNGTTGGTCCTTTTTTTTTGCTAGCCATCGTTCATATGCTAATTATTTGCAGATATGGCCCGTAACTACGGTGAATGGTTATAGGGAGCAGATGCGTTTATGAGGGAGACGACGGGATGTATGCGATGGCAATGGCGAGTAGAGTAGGCAATACGAAAGCTGTACCCAACACGAACACGAACACGCTGAGATTCTTCCACTTGAGCTTGAGCTGGAGACGTTGAGAGCGGGTGCATTCCGGTGTCGAAGGGCCTTTTTTATACAAACGGTCGATT
>JAPEVF010001038.1:0-14957 GCA_029747585.1 Pleurotus djamor | reverse complement strand
GGAGTGGAAGGATTGACCTAATAATATGGCGCAAGGTCGCCTCATGTTCCAGCATGGATATCGACTCGTCAACACGTTCTGGGTCTTGAAGCGTGTCCAAGCAAGGATAGGACGGTGAATCCCATGGTGCAGGCTGAGGTGCCGTGGATACAAAGGTTTTAATAGTAGATAAAACTTGGTCGGTTGTAGGGTACACAGGCAAACAAGAAAACATCGTGCGAGAGTGTGGTATTAATGATGACGGCGCCAGCGTGAAAAGTGAATTTCGTGTACTTTCCCACGGTGTCTGGAAAGGGGCTAACACCTCCTCCGAGTGTTTCAGTCTTCGTGATACACTAGTCTAGCTCCTTTGGGTTGTCAGACAGTGGGGCACACATCCTGGCAATGGGAAATGGTTGAATGTAACACAAGGGTTCGATAAATATGGAGTGAGTGTTGCCCAGACCCCTGTTKWCCACCGCGAAATCGGTTCACGTGCAACCCATCATCACTCCAGGTTCATACATTGGACGTTGAGCTGCATCCAACGTTGATCACGACGTCATTTATAGCATTGGCACGGTTTCTTTCAGAAGGGCAGCTCTTGGGCTGATGGTATAGTCTATTCGACGCTTATTTCCTAGATTTGACGCTGAGGATCGACGCACAATAGGCCCTGCATTTGTTACACAGTGTCCGATCGCAGCGGGGGACAGTTTCTTGTAAGGAAGTCTCTTTCTCGCCGTTCGCACGCATCGTTCAGCTTCATTTTAGGTACAACTTTAATGTGCCCGATCAAGCAGGTACTTTCTGTGAGTTCGCACATTCCAATTGGTCTTCGTCCCCCGTCTGACCACCCTGGAAGGGTACCACTCTCATCTGTCCACCCAGTACTGCGACGGTCTTCGCGGTGCTTTTGTTGTGTGAGAGATCTACTCAGTTTGACTTCCATACGCTTCTGACCTCATCGCTCCGTTAGATACGATCATGACGATCCTCACAGGAGTCTATATGATGTTGATAATGGTCAGCCTTATCCGTTTAACGTTTTTATCGTGTCTCTCACGCCGTGCTTTAGCCGGAACCGTCATTACCCTCGAGGACTGGGTAAGTGCGAGCGAATCTCATAATTAAGTGTAGCTCAATAAAGCTTCCTTCGCAGTATCACATCGTCGCTCCGCAGAACGCTGCTATCCCCACACCTGACAGTACCTTGATCAATGGCAAGGGTCGCTATGCTGGTGGCCCTACCGCCCCTCTGTCTATCATCAACGTTCGCCGGAACCGACGCTACCGAATGCGCCTTGTGTCACTTTCTTGTGACCCTAATTGGACGTTCTCAATCGACGACCACACCATGACCATCATTGAAGTCGACGCCGTCAACGTCGAGCCTCTCACAGGTATGAAACAGTTTATCTACTAGACCTCCGCCGCAACTGACTTGGCATTCCTCTTTTATAGTTGATAGCATCCAAATCTTCGCCGGTAGATTCCCTGTTTGTGGATTGAATTTACCGTTGTTTATGTCATACTCCAGGTCAACGCTACTCATTCGTCCTACACGCGAATCAACCAGTGAATAATTACTGGATCCGAGCGGACCCCAACTTGGGAACCACGGGTAAGTGCCCTTTGAAATATCACCGCTCTCTTGATCACTTACTGTGGTTTTTTAGGATTCGCTGGGGGCATCAATTCTGCTATCCTTAGGTACCGCGGTGCAGCGAACGCAGACCCAACGACCTCGGCCACGACCAGTACCAGCCCGCTGCTCGAAACGGATCTGGTGCCGTTGGAGAACCCCGGCGCTCCTGGTGTCCATACGCCCGGTGCGGCGGACATCAATATCAACCTTGCCATGGCTTTTGATTTCGTCAACTTTGAGCTGACTATCAATGGTGCGTTTCGAGATGATCGTTCTTTGAGCTACCCAATAACGGTAGTTTTTTTTNCGCAGGTCAACCCTTCCATCCCCCTACTGGTAAGTACTTCGTACCCATTTTTGTTATACGACTCGTTCATTGACCCGTCCGTCTTCAATAGCTCCTGTACTTCTCCAGATCCTTTCCGGTGCGACTTCAGCGGCTTCCCTTCTTCCTGCTGGCTCCATCTACGAGCTCCAGCCGAATAAGGTCGTTGAGCTTTCTATTCCAGCTCTTGCTATTGGTGGTCCAGTGCGTACTTTCCCTATGACTTCCTTGATCCTTGACTAGTGACTCAATGAAACCGCTTAGCATCCATTCCATCTCCACGGAGTGAGTACCAATCGGTCTTGCTTTTGAATTTGTCATCTAACCCACTCTACAGCATACGTTCGACGTTGTTCGGAGCGCTGGTAGCTCGACGTACAACTTTGCTAACCCCATTCGCCGTGATGTCGTGAACACTGGAACCGCCGCCACTGATAACGTTACCATTCGTTTCGTAACGGATAATCCAGGACCCTGGTTCTTGCATTGGTATGCCCATATATTCACTTCCTCGCCTCGAACAGTACTCATTCCATATTCTATTTAGCCACATTGATTGGCATCTTGAAATGTAAGTCGCAATGAAGCGTCTTCCAAGCTACATACTGACATGTTCTGTTCGCAGCGGTCTTGCTGTTGTCTTCGCGGAAGATGCACCGACCGTTTACACAGATGATGATCCACCAGGTAGGACGTCACCNTTTTTTTTTTAGCTTGTGACCGCCTGGTGCTGAAATGAACTTCGTGAAGCCGCATGGGATGCTTTATGCCCCATATACGATGATCTAACCGATGAGGAGAAAGGTGGACTTATCCCTACAAGACGTTGAAGCGAGTGACTAGGTAGCAAAGAAGTCATACTATTGTGAAAGTAAATGAAAATTCCATGTTGTTGCCGTCCTGTCTGTCCAACCGTATTTGTGACCGTGTGACGTTACCGTGACCGAGGCTTTTGAACCTCTTCGGTCGGAGTCTTCCACAACATTCTTTCTTTCAAATCACTGGACTTCCCTCCACTTACTGACCGCCGAACCGTGATGCACTACGACTCTCATCTTACTGAAACAGTTGTAGCATGAGATGGGTTGCTTCTGTAGGCCAGACGCTCAGACTTGAGCCTCCGACGTCGACCAGACTCTTTCTTTTTTTGCCAGCACACCCTTGAATGCATTTGAAACCTAACGGTACGTACCCACACTAAGCTGAGAAGTGCTGCGACTCAGCCTACTGACTAGCCGACCTTCTGGACGTGTGCTTTTACAGCAATTCAACGCGTTGATCTGATGCATGGGTGACACGGTTTTTCGCTGTTCTCTCTTGAGATCGAGCTCATGGTACAAATCTCCTATATATAGCATACCAGAATCACCGAGAAGATGCAGAAGCTCGCCCAACAAGTTTCTATCAACTCGAAGATGCAAATCACAGGTGATGCGTTCGACGGCCATGCATCTCACGGTCGGCCTGACGATGAGTAGCTTTTTTCCTTCAGGTGTTCCTCGCTTTGACTGTGGCGGCTGCTGCAGATAGACCCCGTACGTACTTTTGACGACTTTGAAAAGGTCTCTTGCTCATCGTTGGCGTTCTCTCCTTTTCAGAGTGCGGGGATGTCAGTGCAGTCGCTGATACAAATCCGACTTGCAAGAGTACTGCGACGCCATCTAGATTCCAGCCGCTTTCCTTCAACGCTACGAAGTGGATCTGGACCGGAGAGAATCTTGTTCCCTTCGGCAGTAATCCTGCTGGAACACGTGGTTTTCGCAAGAACATCACCTCGGCTTGTGGCAAGTGCGCTACTTGCGCCGAAGTGATTATCGGAGCGTGGGTTTCCATGGCAGCATATATTGTAGCTTTGGCTCCTACTAACATTGTTTTACTATCCAGAGACGATACGCAGACGTTGTGGGTCAACGGTAAACAAATTGGTGCTTCCTCTGGCTGGACTGCGGGCAAAGTCTTTTTCACCGCCTTACAACCTTCTTCCAACTTGTTCACCATCGCTGGAAACAGTATCGGTGGTCCAGCCTCCGTCTTTGCTACCATCCGGGTCCACTATTCCGATGGTTCGTCCGAAACGTTCATCACAGACGAGTCCTGGAAGACTCTTCGAGCAAGTCCTCCGAATGGTTTCGCTCAGATTTCCTTTGAYGACAGYTCGTGGTCCACCGCAACTGTGCAAGCRACATGGGASTCGGTGGGCTCTACTTGGGGTCGACCAACTCTCCCACCCGTCCTCCCTCTCGCGAACTCAAAGTGGATTTGGACGAGCGATAACCAAAAAACTGTCGCTCCCGCTGGATCGCGTGGCTTCCGTCGCACTGTGAGTGACTGTACCAAGAGAGCTGTCTGTGCCACCGCCGTAATCGCCGCGTAGGTTTTCCGCTCTGCTCAGAAATCTTGCATTGATATAGCTCGTTTAGGGATAATCTCTACTCCTTCTACGTGAATGGCCGACTCATTGGAAGCGGTAGCAGCTTCTCCACCGCCGACGCATGGTCTATCCCCAACTTGGATCCTGTCTTCAACACTTTCTCCGTCAACGCAACGAACACTGCTGGTCCCGCGGGACTCATCGCCACAATTCACATTACTTACACTGATGGAACAAACTCTACGATTGTAACGGACGCATCCTGGAAGGCAACCAAGTCGATTCCTGATGATTTCACGGAGAAGTTTACCGATGATGGCGACTGGGAGAAGGCAACCGTTGTAGGGAACTATGGGATCGCTCCGTGGAATCAATTGTCCATTCCGCCTGCTTGATAGGCGCAGACGCATGTTCTTGGGTTGCTTGGTCTTCCATCCAGTCCTCGCTACTATGTTCCATAGTTCTTACGATTCCAATGGACGATCAACTTCCCATGCTTGTGCTGAAGAGCTTCAAACAGCCGCCAGAAACGCCACGTTAGCGCTGCGGGAGGCGACGTCGGCAGGTCGGATGCCCTAGCACTCGAGTCTTGAGTTTCTCATAAGGTATTGGCCCGAGAGCTATCTCACCGCGCATGACTACTTGCGGTAAGAAGTGTCTTTTGAGAGGCCTTTTAAACTCCCCCTGCAATAACCTCTGCGTTCATAGGGACTGAACCTCGCATACTACTAGCACTAGGAAGTGTTCTGGACGTGTGAACGTGATCCGTGGCAAAGAACTTTCGCAGCCCTCTTTACAGGTTCTCCAAGAAGAGAATGGGTCGCAATCACTTATAAGAACCGCTCATCTTCAGCCCAACACACACTCCCGGGTCCTACGCAACAAGTGTCTCCTCAGTCATGCGAATTGAAAGTAATGTCACTTACGTCTCTGGTTCATCATCCGGTCACTCATTGTTTTCCATGTAGTCTGGTGTTTTTTGCTCGTTTTCCCTATACTCGCAGTTGCCTCTAAGGATACTTCTCGTATGTACATCTCTGGTTTTGTTTAAGACTCACCGTTCGTGACAAGGTCTATTGCAGAGCTTGGAGACACCGCCGATGATTTGCATTCGGATCCCACATGCCGGGGTGCTGCCAGGACTCCATCCAAGTTCGAGCCCCTCACATTCAAGGACACGAAGTGGATTTGGACTGGAGAAAACGCACAACCATTTGCAGCCAATCCCCTTGGTACTCGTGGATTTCGCAAGTATCTCAGGACGCCGCGTGGAAAGTGTGCAACTTGCGCTGAAATCCTAATTGGAGCGTAGGTGTTGCTGATCAACCAGCCCTTACCCCATCCCTGATGTCGTTGATTCAGAGACAACAGCCAGAGATTGTGGGTCAATGGTAAATTGGTGGGCGAATCTTTCGGGTTCAAGACCGGACAGATTTATTTCACGGCCTTGAACCCTTCGTCAAACTCTTTCGCCATCGCCGGGAACAATGTCGGTGGACCAGCGGCAGTCTTTGCCACCATCCGAATGCACTACTCTGACGGAACGTCCGACATCTTCGTCACAGATGATTCTTGGAAAACTCTCCAAAGAACGCCGCCCGGAAGCTTTTCCAGAAAATCCTTCAATGATCGCTCCTGGACTCCCGCATATGTTCAAGGGGGTTGGGACCAAATCGGCTCAACCTGGGGCCAACCAACGCTTCCACCAGTGCTCCCCCTCGAGAACTCCCGATGGATTTGGACCAGCGACAATGACCTTACATCTGCACCGGTCGGATCTCGTGGTTTCCGACGGACAGTGTCTAATAGGAAGAAACGGGCGGTCTGTGCTACCGCTCTCATTGCAGCGTAGGCTCATGCTATTTTATGATACATTCAATGCCTGGCTGAATGTATGGAAGGGACAACCTCTATACTCTCTACGTCAATGGTCGGGTTGTCGGTAGTGGAACGGATTGGACTATCGCGGATGCTTGGTATATCCCAAATCTGGATCCCGTCACCAATACGTTCGCGGTAAACGCCACGAATGTTGGGGCTCAAGCGGGCCTCATCGCTATCATCATCATCACTTACACAGATGGTTCAAACGCTATGATTACGACTGATGCATCATGGAAATCGGTGAAGTCAATTCCCAGCGACTTCGCGGAGAGGCTTTTCCATGATCGTCATTGGGAAAACGCGTCAGTCATCGGAAATTATGGGGCTTCTCCTTGGAATCAACTCACTCTCCCACTTGCGTGAGTGAGGGAAAGTGTCGCTTGTCAAGCTTTTGATTATACTCAGTACCGATGTACTCATTGCGATGGACTCAAGTAGCACGCAACAACCATTGGGTGACTACATCTGGCATCAGTTCGGACATGCGATCCGTAAGTAAGATTAGCCGGGGTAAGTATGAGTACAATGGAGCGAAACTCAACAACGGTGACTACAATCCCATGAATCACCTCCTAATCACTGAGGGGGTGCCTTGCCATCGCTGTTGACATATGAATGGTCTCTATAGTGGAAGCTCCCCGGCTTATACGCAGGAGGCGGTGCGGGGACCTATGTTTCTTAAGTTAATTGAACGTATCCTACTGCCGACTCTGGATGTCATACCTGGGGATCTTCGCGTTCTGGATAGGGCGGGGCAGGAGCTCCGGGTATGTCATTGTCAGAAGGCGACCTGTTTGCCTAAAAGAACGGGTGGCATCAGAACGGATACACTATGTATGTCGGAGGATATTTACCAGACCAACGGGTCTCAATGGATAGACAGAGGTAGACGGCATTGCTTCCGTTAACGTTCTTCGGCGATTTTTGGCCACTATGCAGCACAGGACCACCAACAACATCACGAAACCTCCTCTTGTCAGTTTGGAACCCATGCGCCGTGAAAGTTTGGCTAACTCACTGAGTATGGTAATCAATACCCCCGCAACTATGTCACGAGGGCTCATGCCAGTCCTATCATCTCCATCTTGGGCATATATGTGGGCGAAAANGAGACGATAAAATGAGCACAGCAGTATACATGGATGAGGATCAATTCAAAGGTGGGGGAAAGGGGCGTAGGGACTCTCAACGTTACCCTGTTACCCCTGAGAAGGAGGCTGTGGGCAGGCGCTTGCCCTTAGCGCTGAAGCCGTCCATAGCTCAATGTTCAACACACGCCCCCCTCAATCATTTCCTCCGAGTTTCACTGACAGAAATGATCAAATGAAACATGGTCTTGCCTACTACTTATGTGTTGTTGATGTACTCAAGATGTGCTGCGATCTGTCCAGTGAACTGTCACTAGTAGTCATCCCGGTTGCATCCCGGTAAGCATCGGATCTTCCGGTGAATAGTTGATGCTGAGGACATTTCAACACACTGTATTTCAAGTTGAACGTGCGCTGTCACCTTCACCAACTCTTATAAGATTCTACGCCAGACGTGGACATGTCAATCCCTCCCGCCCGTTTCTCCCGCTTCGGTCCTCAATCGCGGTTAGTCATAACTCGACGATGAACTCACAGAACCTGGGGGCTGCGTGTAGCTACGGTATTCCCTTCAAATTTTCTATCGCGATGCTCTTACTCAGGAATCATACTTTAGTGGCCGGTATCGCATTTTTGCTCTGGGACATAGGGATTACTACCAGCCAAGAGGTCAGTACAGCGACCTGCCTCGGAAAGATATCCGTTTTATGTCTCCCTCAAAGGTCGAACTTGTGTGGGGGTACGTCGTCCAAGAATCCTCGCGCCATGTCAGAATTGACTCCTTTCGATGCCAGACAGCCCTTTATCCCGATGAATCTCGTTTACGTATTCATTCGGTATGTTCCTGTTCTCGTCAGGATGTCAGTTCTCTGTTTAACTGACCTCACGCCGTTGGAAGCCTCACATTCGTTTCTTCTTACAGTTCGACTTGGCCAATAGGCTCAACAGCATCTCCCGGTGTAAATTTTACGGCCGCTCAATGTACTATATGGGAAGCGTACGAGTTCGGCTTCGCAATGATCACGATGTCTTGTGTGGAGTTCATCCTCCTTCTCCGAGGTGAGTGAGTACTCCAGTTGCCATTGGTCCGCCCCTCATCTGTCCACTTTCCTTCGCTCTTTAGTGACAGCATTATACTACAATCAAAAACTCATCGCCAACGCTATCAAGGTGATGTATATAATTGAAGTGATCTGCATGATAGTCGGATTCGGATTGACAGTTCCAAATTACGAGTTTGATCCAGTCTGTACTGTGACAAAAACACCTTCCACAATTATTCTTTATGGGTGCGTCCCTCCTTGCTTACGATTATCTCATTTCTGAAGGATGACTCTTTTAGCGCGGTCACTCCCATATTCCAGACCGTATTATTCATCCTCACAGTAATCAAGTTTGCCCACGCGGTAAAATCAGGATGGGGTCGTATAAAAATCCTTGACATGATGATGCGGGATAGTACCTGGGCGTTCTTCGTCATAGAAGGTAAAGTAACAAGTCCGCTGAACATCCGTCCTCCGTATCAATCTGTTGTCTCCCAGGCGTGATTTTCGCCAACGCAATTCCCTTCTTCGCTGCCACAGAGTTCTCTCTGTTCGGGTAAGCAGGTAGCATTGAATGATACACAACTTGGCTCACAGTGCCGCTTCAGTTGGATGCAGTGCACTTTCTCCTTTGTGGTATGTCGTCCGCGCTTGCTCGTGCTTTCATCGCTCATTCAAGCCACCATCAGGGGTACCGCGTCATCTTGAATATGCGATCACTCAGTAAGAAGAGTGCCTGTGCCGCGGAGACCCGAGATGTCGAGTCGCACTTGGTATTTGCTAGCCATGGATCATTCGGTGAACAACATCAATCACACTGTAGGGCCAACGAATAAACTGAAAAAAAATATTGTACACTAGCCACGATCTCGTGGGCCAACTCCTGATCAACCATGGAGCACCTTCTCATTGTTGTTGACTCGTAAATAGTCTCTGGAAGCTGCCTTTGGGCTTATACGCAGGCGGAGGAGGAACGGGTGCCTATGTCCCTGAGTTAATTCAGGCTAGTTCCGAAAACTATGTCACTTAAGAACCCACCCGTGAACTCTCATGTTCAGAATACGGTGGTGCAGGTGGTTCGAGTACTTCAATGTCAATGGACGACCGATTTTCCTGACAGGATGGGAGGCATTAAATGATTCAGATCCATGTCACTGGACGCTATTAGCTTACCACATCCGTCTGTCGCATCGGATAGATAAAGCTGCCTCTAGAGGTGGAAGATTGCGTCACACCTGTTGGCACCTTTCGGCGCTGTCTGACCATTATTACGCTGACGACCGTGATCACTGCGAGGACCCCTGTCAATGTCAAGTTTGAGCGCGATCATACGTTGCGACGGCTTATTCAACTCACCAAATGTAGTTATCAATACGCCTGCCACAACGTCTCGAGCCGTTCCACTCAAGCTATTCCCATTGTCACCGTCGACAACCACTTGGGCATGTGTGTTGGCGCAAAGAAACAGTAAAATCAATATGGCGGTGGACATGGTGGGTGACGCGAAGCGGGGAAAGGAAGAGGACGCTTGGTACGGAAAGCATTGGGAGATATGAGGGCGGATAGGGCTCATTTGGGCTGTCTCAGGGAGCGTAGATTTGCTTCCGACAAATTGCGCGTCCCCTGAGGGAGACCCTATTAGGGGGTTCAAGTCAATCGGCGCTTATTGCTTGAGGTCACACTTTTAAGTACTGCGACGACCACGCGACGACCGCCATCACTGACACGACTAACATCGGGAATGAACTCGGAGAAAGAGCTCCTCCCAGCGCGACCTTCGAATATAGGCTGATTGGTGCTGTCTTGAAGTGAATCACCTGACGGCAGACATGAGGTCAGCTCACTGATTGATTCCAACGCAAAGTACCAGATATCCTTACTGACTACTTGTGGTGGATTAAGAGAGATGAAAACTCCGGCCCCAAGGCATGTGGCGTCGCTGCCGTTCAACGCGTCGCATTTTTAGTCGATCTGGGCGAAGCGCTTTCGGACTGGGAACCAACTTGGCGACGGTGGGCACAAATTGGTGCAAGGCTCGGTCTGTCCTAACTTCCTCTTCTCAAAGCTAGGCACCACTTACTGCGACGGAGCTGTGTATCAAGGAACGAAAACTTGTGGAGAGTCCAACTTGGCCATGGGTAAGTTGTTGAATTCACGTCCATTATCATCGTACCACTTCTTTTTGTCTCATATATGCTCATTAGATATGATCTCATCCATCCCTATCAATGACCACAAGAAGGCTCAAGCTTGAATTAGTCTGCGAGAAGTTGCCCAAGCTCATGCCCATCTGGCGATACGTCTTCGGCCGCTAAGCGCTCATGCACATGCCTCAAGAGCAAACGACGGCCGTAGTAGGTGGAACTACCGAGCTCGTCACTGATGTCGACTGAACAGGGACACATTGCGAGTACCATTCATGGTATTCGTGACAATACCACCCCGGTAAGCAATGGACCGACCCAGTCCATCCGTTGCCTAAAGCCGTTTCAAATCAGAGTCAGCGTACTTGAAGGACCTCGTCTGCGAGTACTTACCGCCACATTGCTCCCACTACGAGTGAAAGGTCAGTTCTACTATTACATCCTTCACAGAAGGCTCACTTACACCATTCAACGCGTCAGGCCAGGGTAACACCCATGTTGGTGTCGGTGTCGGACTAATCGTCACGGTCCAGCAAGTGGCGGTTCCAGTGGAACCAAGTGGCGGAGCAGAACCCGTGGATGTGCTGACTGATACCGTTGATGTCGAAGACCAGGGCCAACCATCGCACTACTCGCGCGTAAGTCTCTAGTATCAAGACGAAAGGATATCATACTCACCCCGTTGGGATATCCAGGAGCGGGTGTGCACTTGCGCCTCTGATCAGCTTTGCTGTGTAGCAGTACGCAACTAGGACTCACCGCAAGCGCGGCTCCAAAGAATGACAGTAACGTGAGTGAGGCCGAGATACGCTGCATCATTGTTGACTCACATTTCCCCGCGTTCAGACTGCTCTTTAAACCAGGAAGATTGTCGGGACAAGCATTGTTTCCAGGCACCAATAGCGTAGTCACCCCTGTAGCGCATCGCGGGGTTTAGTGCCCACAAGTGATCCCATTGAGTCTACGTCTTCCGTAGCGGAGTCAAGTCCATTATCCGATGTGTTCTACACGACACGCTTCAGGGTCACTCTGTATACTACTCATGCGTTCTTCACGACTTGCCGGCTCATGCTCGACGTTTGATGTACTTCTTATCGTCTGACCCTGGGGAAGTTATACAGTCACTAACGATTACATCCTCCATGCTTTCTGGGGGCCAAAATCGACAATAGCAACACCACCAAGTTACGATTGACGGATGTGTGCCTGAGACACACGAATAAGCAGAGTCAGTACACAGGTAGCCTAGAGTGACGACCAGAAATTACTACTTACCGCCGCATTGACCCCACTGATGACACCCACCGTAAGCACTGCTCAAGTACTGATGATAGGGATCTCTCGTCATTGGAATTGTTTTTTTTTCCTCGAGCTTGCCGCTGATTCCTGAGGCCTGATCAACGTAAGGTATGTAAAATTCAATTCAATAAGAACGGTCTGCCTCCACGTCCATGATACTGGCTTATACTTCACTGACATGAGCTTGACGGAACTGAGATCGCCCACTCTCTGGTTCAAGAATCAACGCATGCAGGCGACGGAGTTGGGTGCGCCAAAGTCAGGGTCACTCCGAAGTGAGGGTTCGCGATCATTTGACTTGGCCTCAAGGTTCACATTGGGCTCACCGCCAGTGGCAAGTGCGACGCCGACGAGCGAGAGCAGAACCATCCAAAGGTGATACACCTCCCTGGAATCATTGGATCTTTCTCGGTACACGAGTCACCCACATATCTATCCGCCTGCTCATTTCATGGACCGGAATATTGACGGGCAATACTGTCAAGATACATGTCCCCGGCCGCGGGCCAAGGTTTACGAAGGGACGAAGAGCAGCCAAGAATAAGGTACCGTCTCTTCATCATGATGCCCTCCGTCAGCATTCAACTTCAACAGGGGGGGCAGGTCCGGGAATACATTGAGAATACCACTGGTTCATGTAATTGCAGTGGGTTCCGTAGGCACAGTTTGTGTATCCAAACCACTGGTCACCTTAAGGAGAATTAGATCGGGCAGACATATGGTGACTTTTTGGAGGTACTCACCTCCACATTGACCCCACTAGCGTGATGAAGATTTGGTGAAGTCGCTCTGCTCAGCAAAGTAGAGGGACTCACCAGGGGGACAGTGTCCTGCATGAGTATACACTGGTAGAACTGAGGGTTGATTCCGACACATGTAGTCCCTTCAACGCATTGAGTAGTCCCAACCCAGCCTTCACCTAAGGCGGAGGTGAGTTTACGCTGTGGGCTAAGGGATCGGTTCAGCTTACCACCGCATTGGCCGTGCTACAAAGTACACGGCTATTTTGAGATTCCTAACTCAATGCAAAACACCATAAACTCTCACCAAATCCGCAGGAGGAGGGGGAGGACAAGGAACCCGTTGCTGATCGACGGTCAGTAAGTACAAGCGCGCGAGGGACTCAGTCAACATACAGCAAGAGCACACCCAACGAAAGCAATCGCGGCGAGCTTGGAGCAGAGTGATTTGATCGACATTGGTTTGAGTCTCGACGAGCGGTGGGGTTGGACAGGATTGTTCACGCCTTTCGTCTCTTAAATGTGATGGCCTGAGCCAACCATCCAGATTTAAGGCAGAGCTGCGATGAGCTGAATTACTGGACCTGAAGCGACACTGCAACAGTGGCGGTGGGGGTGTTCATCGGGAAAATGGCACACGACAACGGCCCAGTCAAGGAACAAGGCACGGTCAATTTCGCCTCGGGACATCCTTTCTCATGTCATGAGATACGCCGAATAGTCTACACGTCCCTGCTGAGGTTATCGACATGACTGGCCCTCTTATTATCCGGCTACGAACTGCAGGATGGATCCTCTGGCCAGCACTGCGAGAAGAATTCGTTTCTGTAGACGCAATGATACCCATATTCACAGTTCGTAGGTCCCGGGAAAAGGACACCTGTGGAAAACAAAGGTTCAGCACTCAGAACTTGTCAAGCCTGCATGAAGTCGCTCACCTCCACACTGGTGCCACTGTTGGGTGCGTTCGCATTGAGTACAAGAACAGCATTGATGAGATGATGCACATACCGCGTAAGCTGGGTCAGGGTCGGGTAAGCACTGGGAATAGTCTGAATCGTGCCGAAAACAATAGTATCCTTCAGCGCAATCGTCGGGCGGACCACTCCAGCCAGTCCCTTGATTGAAAGTGTGTTAGCGAAAGGCGAGACGAAAGCGGAAAAGCAAGCACCTGCGCATTGGCCATACTTCGTTCATAACATCAATTATCAATCGCAAACAGAGCGTGACCAACTCACATTGGCTATCGTCTCCCATGGACATGGCGAGTATTGCTACAAGAAGTCAGATATGAACAAGGAATGTCAGACAAGGGGACGGGGACATACAGCCATAGAGAGCATGAACAACGTGAAGGAAACTGAAAAAGCCTGGATTGGTTTCATCGCTGACTTCAATGACACTGATTGTATCGAACGATGGGGGGCCGGCTTTTATACAACGGCAAATGTGCTTCCAGACGTCTAGTGCCTTGGAATCAGCTTTGCCATGATACCCCTGAACTCAAGTCTTACTCAACAAGTGTGTATCGAAAAACGATCCCCAGCGGTGGATGATAGAGGATCCGAATGATAGGAAACGTGTTCTCGGGATTAAGAGAGACAAAAAGTGGGAAGGACCACGCGGCGAAGTCAATGAGGAACAAGGTTAAACGAACACTCCGTAGAACATGGAGAGTATGACTGCAAGGCCATCAATCAGTAAACGGTTCAACATTGTGATGATCACTCTGCCTACCTCATGAGAGACATGGGGGTATAGAGCTTACAGTGTCCTAACCACCATATAAAACAATGATGAACACACGCTTGAATGCTGGTCAGGCCTGTAGGTCACCGCAGTGACCGCACTGGAGACAATGACCGCCGCCTATGACCGTATGACGCGCTATTTGATTTGAAGATTCTGAAATTCATTGACACCTTGCGTCGGGACGATTCCAGGCGGAAGCCAGACGCCATTCATCAGATGGATCGCTTGGTATTCTAGCAATGGGCTTTATATTTTCCTGGAGAACACTCGTGATACTCGGGCTAAAAGGCGACAAAGCAATACGGGTACAAATGAGGCCTTGTGGTGTTCGAACCATCAAGGGGGGCATGGTGCGTCCCCTGGCAAGCACTGCGAATAGTACTCGTTGAGTACATGGCAATGGTTGCCGTACGCACAATCCGTGGGCCCGGTGAAGTAGTTTCCTTGGCGAAGTCGCGAGTCAGCCGGGAGAAAAAAAAAGACAGGAAGGAGAGTTCGCTTACCGCCACATTGAGCCCACTGGTAGGGTAATGGTTGTGAGTTTGAGCGTCGTTTCACAAGGTGGAAAGAACGAAGGTACGTACGCGGGGAGCCGTGACCGGAATGGGCAAGCATTGGGAGTAATACACGTTATGTTCATAACAGTAGTACCCTCCGACGCATTGAGTAGTTGGGCCAGTCCAG
>JAPEVF010001037.1:0-14981 GCA_029747585.1 Pleurotus djamor | reverse complement strand
TAGTTTCCCATAGTCAAGAATTGTATTCTGCATTGTTAGAAGTACTGATTTCATTTTATTTACAGTTGTCTGTATATTCCCCTAATTGCGCTTTTTTCAAATTTGGTAATAGTAACTTTAAGCCAGCTAAAATTTTAAGCACAAAGCAAGAATAAGGATTTGATTGAATTATGGTAACTGTGAAAGCACTAAATATAAGCCAAAAGTTACTATAAATATTTCCTACTTTACAGTCACTTTAAGCGTGCAGAAAATCCCGGAGAAGTATGGCTTTAAAGTGACTATAAGTAAGCAAAGCTTTATAGTGACTTTTAAGTAAGAATCATTGGAGTAGCCTTTTCATACTTTTATAGTAACTGTAAAAAATTTCCTAGTTTAAAGTAACTGCAAATGAAGTGGCTACTATAAGTAGATAGTTACTATGAGTTTAGCTGGGCTTAAAGTTACTTTTAACAAGTGTACAAACACCGGAAATGCACATTTAAGTGACTATAAGCAAGCAATACTTTATAGTAACTTTAAAGTACTAGCATTTGGAATAGGCTTATATACAGTTATAGTGACTCCAAGAATTTTCCTACTTCATCAGGAAAAGCCTTATTTGCCTAAAAGCCACAGAATCTACACTGAAGTGAGAAAAGACAAGGGAGTCAAATACGCCAGTGTCGATGAAGTATGTACTTGAAGAAGTTCTTTTTAAAAAGTATGTGTAGCCAAAATTCAACTAAANGCTCTGAAAAGCATAACTAAAGCTTAAAAAAAGTGTTGAAAGATCCACCACCAATAGTATAGCCGCTGGAAAGCCACTGAAATCCATGTGCCATTATGTATGAAATTTCTCAAGCCCCTAAAGCTACGAAAGCTACAGAAGCCACAAAATCTACAAAAGCCACAAAAGCTACAGTGTAAGGCATGGAAATAATGAATTTCATCTGGTGTATTAGTTTCTTATTGACCAATGGATCGTATTAAAATGCAACATGTACATTTATTGAGACAATAGTATAACTACACAGAGGATGGTATGACTACACAGAGTATCGTACTACAACTACAGTATCATACCAACAATAGAAAACTCCAGGTCCATGGCCAACATTTTTAAGATTTCGTCAACCGTGACAAGACAAAAGACACTTGTTACTCACCTGGTCTTGATGTTGACCTCTGTCCAACGGTGCCCAGTGCCCTGACCTTCCTCGCTATCCCCACACCGAACCCCCTGCAGATGTTCCAACTTCTCCCGCAGCCATCTCAATCTTCTAGAAAATAGATGTTAATGAAGAAGACAAAGAGCACTATGTGTGCAGACCAGTAGCTTGAGGCTGACTTGATTGAAATGTCATCAAATGTTGACAGTAGAAGGGGTGAGTAACTTAGTAAATGAAAGCGAAGATTGAGGAAGAATGGAAGGGAAAGTTATGATATACGTGGCCTCAAGCGGACTCCGAATTATTTAGTTTCTGAAGAAACCAGACTTTACCAGGCCAAACACAAACTTACAAGTTATTTCTACAAGCTATGAAGATCGTATTAATATTTTCTAATATTACAAGCCTATCTATATATATAAGAAAACCAGAATGTCTGATAAGATGTTTAAGCATTGATATGTGAATTGTGCTCTGCTCATTGTTGAAGAGGCGTGGGAAAACTCTGCTCATCGTGCGCACCCGGGTGCGCATGATGAGCAAAAAAATTCCCACGCCCCTATAATGTATGAATCGTTTTAACACCAAAGAGTTTTCTTCACATCTTTTATTTCTAAATTATATTTATATTCTTGGATAACTTATAAACTTATAAGCAAGGAGGCTAATAAAATTTTATATGATGCCAGACTGTGTGAAAGGCCACAAAAGCTACAAAAGCTACAAAAGCTAGCTGAAGCTCAGACAAATATAGTATGTTCCTCTGAAATCGTGTGAATTCCTGTGAAAGTACTGACATTATTTTGAATGTTCTTTCAAATTGCATTAAAGTACATAAAATCAACTGAAAATAAATAAAGAACAGTTTCATAACAATCAAATCTGTTTAAAGCTGATAAACAGAATCAAAGCGGGTACACCAATAATTTTGTTTATCCAAAGAACTTTTATTCGCTTAATCTACTCCAGATTGCTCTTGATGGCAATTACTTTCTGCCTTGAGATTTGTTTGGCTTTTGCCCAAAATAGTTTTTCCTGATGTTTAAAGTAACTGTGAAAGAATAAATATTATAAGCAGAAAGTTACTATAAGAACATGTTGGCTTAAAGTTACTCTAAAAATAGGCAAAAACCGGACAAATACATGTTCAGAGTCACTTTAAGCAAACAAAGCTTTATAGTGACTTTGAAGTAATAGCATCTGAGGTTGGCTTCTTCAATGTCATAGTTACTCTAAGCATGCTGATGCTTTAAAGTGACTTTAAGGACATGCATTCACAGCTACTATAAATACTTACATGGCTTAAAGTAACTGTAAATAAATGCCTTAAAAGTTACTGCAAGATTCTGTCAGGTTGAAACCTTGCTTAAAGTAACTATAAAAAGATCTGTTAAAAGTAACTACAGAGATTTTGGTACCTTACAGTAACTGCCAGTAAATGGTCTGTTTAGGGCTCCCAGTAACTATATATTCAAAGGCTCATAGTTACTATTAACAATTCCGTGGTTTACAGTCATACTCTGTTTTTAGTTGTTTAGAGTGACTTTAAGCATTTCCATGAGTACATGGCTTAAAACGACTACGTTTTTTGCACTTTTGTGGTTTAAAGTAACTATTCCATCCAGTATTACTGCCACGCTCCAGCTTCAATAGGGCACGTGGTCTGGTCCCCCCCTCCAACAAAGAGAGAGATAATCCGGGAGGGCAATTAACGCCCTTGACACTGAGGTCCCTGAGCCCATGATAAGCCTCGCGGACTTGGGAGAGGCAGCGTCTGAGGGTCCAGGGAAGAGGATTAGGAAGCTTGGTCCTATGATTCTAGAAGCATCTGAGTTCCTCCGCTCGTTAAAAGGGAGTTCCTGAAGGTCTGGTGTTGGGTGGCGGTCTGGTAGCATGACATAGGTAGTATATTCGATAGTTATTACAACTCTCGACATTTCTATGTGTTTTATTATCTAATTATCTAAAACAATATACCATCGGTTTCTTCGTCGTCGATCAATACAAAGTCTTTATCGTGAGACATGGTTACAAGAGGAGGTGTAAACCGTGCGGACGCCAGGTGTCCGTATGCGGCGTCGTTAATCTTCCTCCATTGCTTTGCGGTGAGCTGGGCGACGAGTTTCTTGAGCATGGATTCACGTTCCACGAAGTGAACCCGTAGTCTACCATTATTGTCAAGTTTTTTNGTAGGTGTAATCTTCGCAGTTGTCGGCCGTAAAATGAAAAAGGGTATCCTCTGGTCCTGGGATCTGTTTGATGCCTGTGCGGTTTAATATCAATGCTCGACGGACCTGGTTACGTTGTACGTCAGTTTTTGTTGAGAAATACCATGATGTTAGATGATGGACGTACTGCTAGGATCGCGATGATAAGTGCGCCGCTTTGAATTTGTTCGATAAACAGAGGAAACTCGTCCGCCTGTGCGATGGACGCAAGATGCACGGAAAAGGTTTCGATTATTAGAGAAGATCGAAATGCACCCTATTGTTTGAACGATTAGTTTACCGTTCCAGGGGGGTAAGATGAGACGTACAATTTTCTTGTCTCCCTCGATTTTTTCATAGAAAAACGGTGCTTGGGCGTCTTCATCACCGTCTCCTAGGAGCCATTCAACACACGAAATATGTTCTTCACAAGTGAGTTTGTTCTCTAGTAACTTGTCGACGGCTCTGACAGCGACGTCCGCCATTTTGATGCGGACCGCGTATAAATGGTCATTAATCTGAGAAATATTTTATCAGTTTTTGAATATATTCTTCGATGGGCAACATGTCAACTTACCAATTGGAGAGCGACCTCAACATGATCATCATTCGGCTGTGCAAAACTTGTACAAACCATGTTCCATGCGAACCTAGCGTCCTCCTTATTGGGTAGATACCAAGGGTCGTCTCGACTTCCAGCGTCACGGATTGCAAATGGTATATAGTTCTCTGGGTAATGAGGTTGAAGCTCGGCGGGGACGGGGTGGTAGCTAAAAGACTCCTGATCAGAGAAAGCCGGTCCGCTATCCTGACTATCCGCGCAGATGCTTTCAGGACGAAGAGGAGTCGGAGTTGAAGGTACCTCCACATCTGAGCTACTATTCAATAGGTGGTGTATATTCATAGTTGATACGCTCAGGTTCAGATTCAACCGTGGTATCTTTGGATTGGCCGCTTGGAGTGCTTGCGATGGATGCGTCACAGTTTCATTCTGAACTCTCGATGATGGTCTGGAATTAATTCCATGGTGAATCATTCTTCCATGAGCAGACATATAGAGCGAACTTACTTCGTCGTATGACCGGAATCGCGGCGTGTTGTGACGGATAACATTTGTGAATGCCGTACCACCTCTTTCTTCTTCTTCAGCTCTACATCGACTTTCTGCTTCTTATCTTTCCGTTTAGATTCTATGGGCGCGTCCTCAGTATCTGTCATCAATCAGCAACGATTTCAATGGCAGTCGGATGAACATTGCGAATTCACCTATGTTTGATGCCCCTCGTTTTCCTGGTACTTGTCCTTCGTCACGGGCAAGTTCTGCGACATTCTCTTTATTGGATTCCTCGGGCCGACGCGTGATTAAACGAATCCTAGCCTTTCTACCGACTTGCTCTAGTTTCTTCGTCGGGGCTTCATCTATAGCGCCAGTACTGGGAGTTTGAGGTTGGTTTGTTTCTGGTAGGCGTCGCGATTGAACATTGCGTAGCTTCATTTGATTTGTCGATTAAAGCAAGGGAAGGTGTGAAGCTTTCAGATGGACCAGGTCGTTTCTGACGATGTTGACTTGTAGCGATACTGTATTTATACGTCCTTCTACTATTGAATTCCAATACGAGTTCTTTCAAGTCTTGTCAACAAGGATACCTCTGAGTATGTTTGTTGAGACGGTGATACTTTGACATTGATGCAGCGTCAGGTGCATGTTAATCACGTTGATGTCGATATATACCATATCCAGCTCTGTGTCTATACTATTGACGTCCGTGTCGACGTCAACGTCACGTCTACGTTGACGTCCATGTCCATGTCCCTGTTCACATCCACGTTCACATTCACGACCATGAGTTTACGACTATGTTTATCTTGACGTTTATGCTGGTTTTGATGTCTATGTCGATGTTTATGTCAATATCGATGTCCATGTCGATGTTTATGTCGATATCGATGTCCATGTCGACCTTTATGCCGATATCAATGTCCATGTCGATGTTTATGTCGATATCGATGTCCATGTCGATGTTTATGTCGATATCGACGTCCGTGTCGATATCAATGTATGTGTTGATAGTAATACTTCTGTCTATGTTGATATCGATGTCGAAGCCAATATCAATTTCGATGTCAATATCAATATCAATGTTTATGCTGATGTTTCAGTTGATATCAATATCGACGTCAATGTTTCAGTCGGCGTTTCAGTTGACGTTGTTGTCGATGTCTTTTTCTACATCTCCGGGCTTACGTCCAGTCAATGATAGACGGTCCGCAACAGTTTGGAAGTGCTACGAAAAGCTCGTGATGCATATCCAGCTACTGCGATATAAGTCGTATAAAAGGTAAGACAAAAAGTCATCCTTTCTTCCATAAGTCCTTGTGTGCTCGACACTGCAGTACCTGTACTCTCTCCCACATTTTCACAGTTTGACGTGGTATACTGTCAAGTTTGCTCCACCATGTGCGAAGTAAGCGTGCTCACGTTTTTATTTCTTTGATTTCAGCTAACCTATCTATCTCTAAGCCGTTGTACCATCGTGTTGCTATCCTCCCCCCAAATCGTTTTACCGAAATCTTTCTGAATTCATATGACCTCCAAGAAGGAATTTTACAGCGTACATCTATTCATCGGATGATGGCGTTGGCGCAGACTTGTTTTACGATCTGCGATATTGTTCGACGATATCTGAAGAAACATCGTAACCTGGACAAGTTGCTTGCGCAGTATATAACACCAGAAAATATTGCAACTCTTCGTCAACTACAAGCTCGTACAGGTCTACTTATTGGAGGCGTCGCGATCCTGAAATCCATCGACTGGCGTATCACGCTTGATGAATGCACACCCCTTCATTTTTTCGTTCGTCGCGAATATATACAACGCGTTCTCAGATGGCTCGAGTCAAGCAAATGCGAGCTTATTATGAAGACGTAAGGGTCTATCAATCATATTCTAAGACTTTGGCAGTTGAAATTGATGCATTTTCTACTCCTAGAGACAATCATTGGCTGCGATGTCATCTCCGGACAGTATATCGCTTTATGACGCCTTCAGGTCGACAATTGATCATATATACCTGTGTCAAGAACGCTTTAGCAGGGATTTTAAGCATGCCTTTAAGTAAGCCAATCCACTTCTAGTTGAACGCCGTACAAACGCTCATGGTTTTGAATTAAGCGTGTATGATGAATTTTGCGACTGCAACACACGTCTACAGCCTTTTCCCAAGTGAGACGTTGAAGCGTCGCCTGGTACTCGTGATGCACGCTCAGCATTTAATCTTTGAAGATCTGTATCCTGACGGTACTCTGTTTTGGTGGCGCGAACTCACCGTGGCGGGTGAATGTATACGATATGATGCTTTCAGACCTGGTATTCGTCAATTGAGCAAAGGCCGCGATTGTCTACGAGTTGCTATTGACTCACAGTGCCGCGACATCGGCCGTGTTGACGATCATGATATCAACATACAATCAAAGCGGTTTCTACTTACTTTTACCGATGAAAAATTGAGGCGAGGTCACCCTGGTATTGTTTTCCCAGTAAAGTAAGTTTTACTTCCTATCTCAATATCATATAATAACCTGTCTCATATCAAGTAATGCTTCTAGTGGTAAAAGAATGTTTGATTCGTCGATTTTAGCCTATTTTAGACCGACCGCACCCTTACCATAGTTGGCGGTTATCCTCACAAATGGTTTGTTCGCCATTACGAACGGAACACACTTTAGACTTCTCGAACAGTAGACGTAGTTTCATCGTAGAAATCTGTATCCGTAATGACAAACGTGATGCAAACATAGATACGTCAGGGCTCTCAACGAAGGGACCATGGTTGATATATCAAGTCATAAGGTAGTATTTCTTACTGCTTGGTGTATCGTACCGAACCCATCTACAAAGAAAAAGATCGGATCAGTATCAATATGTAGGGAGAAAAGTAGCGGAAGACGATGAACGGGTCAAAAAGCATGTAGCCCGAACCACCTATCCAGGGAGAGAAACCAAGGTAGAAGCAGCTATCTTCCAGTCTCGCGTCGTCGCGTTGCCCCGGTGGCGATTGAATATCCAGCTGGACCCGGAGACATGAAGCACCCTTCAGGTGATGGATGCCCGATGCGAATATACCTTGTTCGTGAGCAGCCGATTCCCTCCAGATGCTTTCCCAGCCCTTTGAATCATACCTAGCTTTTATGCGCTGGTATGCACTATATGAAGCGTTCAAGATCAAGGTGGTTTGACAACCGTAGATCTCCCGCGCAAATAAGCTATACGCGTAACGGGAAGATATGAAATTCATTCGACAAGCTTCATGTAATTTCAGCAGCTAAAATACAACATGGCAAGAACATGACTTACTTGAGTCTTCGTTCAAAACGCCCGCTAATGCGCCATGTATTGAGCCATACAAGTAGACCCTCCGATTGTTGGGCGTAATGAATATAAATGTGATGGGTTTGTACTTGATGCGCGGAAACAGCCCCGTCATCTCCTCTATGTGTTGTAGGGCTGGTAGATGGTTGTCACGGAGAACGACACCAGCGAACGTGTGATCCGAGGAAAGAGCAGAAGGATACGAGCATACGATTCCAGTATAAATGCGATGCAGCTGATGATAATAGATTTCGGGTATGCTGTAGCCTCGGAACTGAGGCATACGTAATTTGAAACCGTGTTGATGTAGCCATTTCCCTATTTTCACGACGTCGAGGTGGTTGGCGTATAAGTGAAGAGACTCCCGCTCCGAAAATGGGTTTCTATGTTCAGCCGTGCGCCAGAATATGTAGTCGAAGGCTAGCGGACCGCCGATGAGGAAACCGGTCGACGATTGCAAGTGGTAGAACGAGGGGATGAGGGAAGGCGAGATATATGGCGAAAGTAAGGCGGATAAATGACGATGTTGCCTATGGTAGCAGACAACATATTCGTAGAACGGCCAGCTAGTTTGGCTGAGACAAGCCAGCGAGATGAATGAAAGAGAGCCGAGGATTCGGTATACGATGTCGTAGGAGGCATTCATAACACCTAGGAAAGATGCCTTGAAATCGATATTATGGTGAAGGTCTTAAAAAAGTAAATTAGAAAGCTTCGCACCTCAGGGACTTCCCTCATATCCTAGATGAACCGTGTATTAGCATAGACGGTACTGACGGTCAGCAAAAGCACAGCACCCACTTCTGTCGTGCCACCGTTGAGTTCGTTCATGGAGGCGAGTAGGTTCCTGGAGAATCGATGAACGCGGCGGGTATTTAAGCTGTTCGATTCTCTAGGACACGGCGACCTTGGAAAATTCAGGGGGGNCATCGTAAGTAGATCTACACGTGAAGGGCCGACGCAGTGTTTAGAAGACCTGGATAAATCAAGAATTCGCTTAAGTGTTCCACAACTTGATGATCCTTAATCGTCACCTATTCGCTGAGATCTAAACCCATTTACAACTTGGAGACTGAACATGAGATCGAAGATCTGTTTAAGTTACTCATGAACGTTTGAACAGTGATGTCAGTTCACGACGGATGTATCACATTATAATGAACAGTATGGATTGTTAGTAGTACAGCATGTATCCTTCTAATAATATATATTGTACAGTACTCGGAAATGTATCAGAGCCAGTCGTAACGGTATATTCTATGCTAATATCTATCCTGTCGGCCTAAAAAGATTCCGAGAACGAGTATATTCGACGTCAGCGACGGCAACGATATCCAATTTAAGATCAGCTCATTAACAGTTAATCTACACAAGATGTGTTCTTTACTCTTGTCAACGATCCCCTTAGTCCGACTACGTGAAGGCTAAGCGTGGGCGAACCCTCCGACAAAGTTTGCCGCCAGGGTACCCAAACATAGCGCTACCAATTGTGATTAGACTTTGACCAAGGAAACCCGAGAACTGAGCGCCTTCAGTCATTTAAAGTTTGACTACCCGTAGTCTTCCACGATGTGGATATTGTGCTTGGACTCTTTGTGAATTTATGGATGTTTCCCTAATATAGGCAAAGAGTCTCACAAGAGGCACGACGCGGCCCACGAGTGTATATGCTTTTTATACGGCCTGAAGCTCACGAAAGCCACTACCAATCCAAACCACTCCTGTATGGCTTATTCACACAACAAAAAACATTCCGCCTACGTCGACGCTATGAATCTTATTCCAATTACCATCCTCCCTCGTAATATTCGTGCCCTTGATCTCCCTTATATTGGGTCGACATTTCGAAAAGTCGATTACCATGAAATACGACAAGAGTCAGCATCTTCCGTCACTATCGACGCTTATGACACCTCTCAAGGATTGTCTACCACCAACACTGACGACAAAATCTCTTATGCTTTCAAGGAGTTCAGCATCCCAATCGCACTTTCTCCTCGAACCGACAGGGAGCTTCAGATGGATTATCTCTATCTGGATGGATCTAAGCAAAAACGAACGACGACAGTGATAATTTTCGACCCTAACCGTAACACGGTACCTTTATCCCTGTCAACCATCAGCCGCCATCCTTTCGAGGGAGAAATTTTTGCACGACCACATGGGTCTATGAATGTTGTACACGGGGGCTCGACTCTTGTCCATCCTTTCTATGGGTTTGGTTCCGTCCAGGGACTTAGAGACCTGAGCGATGGGCATGTCAATTTGGTCGTTGGGTTCAGAGAAAGGGATTACGATGAAGATGTGAACGCATGGGTCAGCATGTGGTTTCGCAGGGCTGATGTGTACTTGGACAAGCCAGAAGCTGATATGGTTTTCCGCGACTGGTCAAAGACAGGTTCTAAAATCAATACGTGGAGTACAAATCCTCTAGACACACAGCTCTTCCAATGGTTGGAAGCTAATCTCTTTGAACTACATTGACTGCATTATATCAACTGTGTACCAATGTGTCACTTGAATAAATTATGCTTCCTTTTTTCTGCAGTGGGGTCCAACCAGTGATGGCGGCTGGGAATCGTGCAGCTTGGGATAGTCCCGGATCGTCGGTTGACTACTTCCAGTTAGGGGGTCCAACGCGGAACCTCAAGAATTTACTCAGTTCTTACTAACACATGTAAACACTGCGGGGTCGAGCATGAAGCAGGTCCCGTCCGCATCCGTCCTTCAAGCTTCAACCAGCAAGAGACCTCTCCATTAAGTTCTCCGCCGTACCCAAGCATACTTTTGCATCGTTTCGATCGCGCAGGGTAGAAAAGGGTAGCCACGAAGCGATCATACCTTGGTCCCTTAAGGTGATAGTGTACGTATTCTATCTTATGCGGTGTAGCGGAAATGAACTAGTCCTTTTCTATATAGTGACTGGTATGGACGCTCCCCAAGACAACCATCTTCGGGTATATTCTTATCAGAATTGAGGCTCGAATCTTCCATTCCCATGGGTTTAAAAGGTTGTGTTATCTCTTTGGGATCATTCATACCGTTAAATCCGACAACTGACTTGTAGCGCCCCAGATTGCCGCATGTGTCTGCACCTTTTGTAGACACTATACAATGAGCAATCTTTCCGATATATGATTTCTCTCCCTTGAAAGAGTGGTTGATAACTCAGTGAGGTCAAGGAAGCAAGAAATTAGAAAACGCTTGTTATGATAGAACAAGTTCAAAAGAGGAAACAGATGATCCGTCCGGCGTCCGATGGACGGACTTGTCATATACGTAAACTGTTTTTATTTTACATCAAGATTGTGGTGTTATAGAGTAATCACGTTTCAAGGTATTCACTAGTGGCAAGTCTGACTTATATGTGATAGGTCACGGTGATAGGCGAAGATCGAAGAGACACCACATTCAACGTGCACATCGAAGTGTTCCAATTTTCCAGTTGTTCGCCATTTCAAGCTTGTGTTGCTCGCTTCTTGCTCGGTGAAACACTTACTCCGATGACATGCATTGATCGGATGCTATAGTAGCTTAGAGCAGAATCCCCAAAAGTAAATGCAATATAATTTCAAGTGGCGACTTGCGGTTTGCCTGGTAATTTGTAATTTAAGTTATCCTACACGAGGATGCTATGTCCACAATAAATATTGGACTTATTCGAATACAGCCAATATGGTAATATTGATACCGTTACGACCTCTAGGTAGACGCAAATTGGGAGATCGTCGCATCAGGTGTACCCCACCCCATAGATCATCACATTGAAGACAGGAAACTGTTAGGATGTGTCACGACCATAGCTTGCTATTTAACATTCTCAACTCTGCGTCATTACATCTTTGTCCCCTCTCCACATTCATATCTGTTTGCCCGCAGCCCTCCTAAGTTTATTGTCATAACCCACAGAAATGTCCCGACCATGCCCGCCTCGCCCTTCGCTCCGTGTACTACACAGACAAACTGTCGTCACCCACTTTCTTGGTTCTCTTAGTTTGGATGTCTACTACATAGGAATGAAGGGAAGACGGCCATGCGACGTCCATTTTTTGGTATTATTGGCCAACCCATTTTTCTCCTATTCACCTTCTCACCAATATCGTCGAACCCTTCAATAAATTTGCTCGACGATTTCCCTATCGTCAATGGTTTACGGCATGGCACCACAGAGGTACGTGATACCCTTGATCACGGCATTCTTGTATCCAACCGAGGTCTAATGTTTATCAGTCATCGTACGGCGGTAGCGACAACCAACCATATGGAGGTAGCACGCAGAAACGGTCATCCGTAAAAGGTATATTCATCGTTTCCGAATTCCATTGTACCTGTATATATATAAAAGTAGTCCGCGACGCAAATTTATAACTAGCTCTTCATACATCCACTTCGCCGCCGCGCCTCTCTTATACCTGTTACGTGACCATGAATGCTCGAGAGGCTGCGACTCAAGGGTACGGAGACTATGCTAGATCGTCGGCCAAGAATAGCACATTTGAATGGGTCCTGCTGTACGGCTTGATAGGAATCGCCGGAGCCCTCATTCTCGGTATGGCTGGGTGGCTTATCTATAGAATCATACGACGTCGTCAGAGGTGAGCATAGTGATATTCGACGCCGCTCAGGCTTAACGCGACTCGCATGAAATATTAGGACCAAAAGCGATACCATTCTTGTTAACAAGATTCAATCGACCTCGTCACTCTCCTCAGGTATATCGATATACTTTCTCATTGTCATGCAATACCTTACCTTCTATTATACAGCTAATAGCCCTGCAGCGACAACCCATCATCATCATCAAATGCGAGCGTGACGTGAGAAGTTGATGGGTAATCGGGAAGTGGGCGTTGATCAATGGCATCATGGAAAATGATACACGAATTTCCACTTGATACTTACATCTCTTTCGGCCTTTATACTTTGTCCTATGAAAAGCATATACTCGCCGCTGTGTTACACGTTCCCGTAGAACCCAAAAAAATTCAACAACGTAATTGCACCAAGTATCCTGATTATACAGACAAAGAAGACAGAGTAAATGGATACGCGCCGGTTCCTAACCGACAAGTTTAGATATCGCAAAAGATGACCAAAGAGACGCAAGTTGATAATCAATGTGAGGAATCTGAGATGTCGTGTGGAAGACGGCTATGTGCGCGCCATCCTGTCGAGAAAGCCATCTAGGAGGGGATTTGAGACGATACAACATCATATTCGAGATTCAACGTTGATTGGGAATGTTTATTAACGCAGCCGTTAATGCGTATCCTGAAGGCACGGAGATTTCTACAACGTTCGTTTAGTCCTTGATTTTACACTTGTTGACTGCCGACGTTCTCAACGAAAACTTCACCAGACTACTAGGAGTGATTGAATACCAGCTTCGGACGATTTGTAAGGCGGTAATCATCTCAAGACTCACGAGATACGGGAGTTGAGGGAAAGAGACCGCTAAAAGATTGTACGTTAACGGTAATATGTACTAGTATCTAAAAATCAACTTCTCATGTGGATATAGCTCTGTGGCCGGGCAAGTCATTTTGATACAAAAACCTCGAACTTCTCAACGACGAGCTTGAGCCGACTTGAATTCCGTGGTTACTGACACCTACTTATTGAGAAACTGATCGTTCAACCCTTATGACATCATAAGGCACCGGAACGGAAGCAAATGCCACGCGACAACGGATCAATTTCGATCATAAATGTTTGTCGCATCTTTATCCGCCTAAGCAGTCAAAGACATACGCATTATCAATGTTTTGTCGAGGCGAGAATTGATCGCGAACTGATATCTACACCTATGTGTAACCATCTAGAAATTACTTCATCCGGCTCATGAGCGTATGTTCCCAATTAGGCAATCAGCGACGCCCGCCGTCATATGTGCATTTTTGGTTTCCCGACGATCCCGCCAATAACTAGCTATCATCTGAGAAATATGTACTTAAACACCAGCGTGAAGAGATGCGACTGGCTCTTGTGTAGCTTACGCTGTACTGGCACCATGGTTAATTCCTGAAAATTAGTTTGAATATACTTTAGTCGACGTGTCGGTCGTCGACGCACGCATGCACAAACGAAGGAAAATAAAAGTCTGATGGGAGTCCAATCTCTCTTCAACCTTGACCACTATCACCTCTCCTATCACTACTCATACAGAATCAAAGAACTCACAGAGACATTGAAAGGATGATGGTGAATGAAACTGCATTCAACGCCCGAGAGTTTAGCTGATGGATCCTTCTCATACAATAGCGCTTCTACATGGAAGATCCGACGCCATTCATGAGCAGGCCGTGCCGCGATGACTCTGGAGTTACAGAGGATATGAAGCAGAGCTATTACTTTACCAATGACATCTTCCTCGATACGGACGCAGCAGCAATCTTGAAGACGGCCTTGAAGTTGTTCGAGGATGAGCTTCGTCGAGATATTACGTGTGACTACCTGGTCGTTCAGTGAGTAGCCATATCATATCCTTTTTCTTTCTCTTTCCGCACCACCGTTCATCGACATCCACTCCGCTATACCCTTTCGCCACCTCTACACTTTACGTCGTTCCGTTATCACCTCGCCTCTATCATTCCTACTCGATGACTTACTCGTATCTCATACCTGCCTCACACTCCATGGTTCACTTACCCTGTTGGTCGACCCTGTCGCATCGCTTCTCGAGAACTTGTTCGTTCTCTTTCCTTTACCCTGAAATCTTGATCTCGAGCCGTGTCAGACTGTCACAGTTGCGCTCTTCTGCCTGTAGACTACGTCGCTCGTGACGGGCTAGAAGGCTTTTCGTACACCATGCTTCAAGTCGACGTTTCGAACATTTCTTTTTAAACTATTCCATTCTCATCATTCGTATTTTACTCACTTATCTCGTTTGTCTTATAGACGAGGAATTCGATCAATGTTTTGGTCTGATCCGCGTGCACTCATCTATGCTTACGACTTTGAGCATAAGCCCATGTATGTTGTGTACATCGAGCCGGAGGGAAATGGATGAATCGAAAAAGCTACGCCTGACCACCCTCACTTCGATCGGATGAAGTTCGACCCCACGAACCTCAAGACAATCGTTCGTCATTTCGTTGGATCCTCCTCCATGACACTAACCCTTCAGTAGGATCAAGGATTGATGGTCTACCACTAGTTTAGACTCGAGTCGTCATATCTCTTGAATTTTGGTTTTGCATCTCGTATGAATCTACTCGTGTATATTACAGRATTCTAATCTTTTCGACACTC
>JAPEVF010001036.1:0-14981 GCA_029747585.1 Pleurotus djamor | reverse complement strand
AGTACGTTCGCTCTTCGCTCTCTTATCACTCGTCCACTCAATCTAACCTGGTCCTGGAACAGTCACCATCGAAACTGGAATGTTAACCTTCGTGTGCACGATCGTCGAAGCTGCTTTATTTGCATCCTCTGTACCAGAACCATTGTACGTCTCGCTCATAATTTCCTCCGTCCTTGTCCATCACCTCTCTCCCTACCCTTTTCGATCTGCCCAGAAGTTCCCTGACATTGTCATCTTGCTAACATCCACTCCCTCTATATTCTATATTATTTTAGATACCTCATCCCTGATATGATGATTTCAAAACTCTACGCCAACTCGATGATAGCAACTCTCAACGCTCGATCGCGACACACCCGCCGTACCAGTCAAGGTTTGACGACACAATCGCGGAGAGAAGTAGGAACGGCACGGAGGGTGAAGAATTTTGTTGGACCGTTAGTGTTTCGGCATTCACGAGGGGATGATGAGGGTGAGTATGGGCGCGAACATGAACATGGAGGGGGAGATTCAATATCGACCGTGGTGACGAGCTGCTCCTTTGAGACTCAGACTTCGGCTGTAGGGCGGCCTGGTAGGCAGTAGGAGGGAAGGGATTTGACCGCTGGCGTGCCATAATCGTCACTAGATGTTACAATGGGAGGACACGTACACCGTGTACGAAACTTGTGCGACCCTTTCTTGAATGCGATGAGTATGATGAATAGGCAAGGCGCGTGGCGGAAAGAAGAAACTTCCGAAGAGCTTGCCCGGACTTCTCGGAGACCATCTCTCCAAAGCACCCCTAATACCCCTTCACCCCTTTCCTTGTACCTTCGACTTCGCAGGTCTTCTGTTCTAAGTTCGTCCTCCACCTCCAACACTTCGCGATCGAACATACATCTGAAATAGAACCCTGTTCATTCTCGCCGAAAAGTTCTGTCATGTCAAATCATCGCCGTCCTGAACGGGTCCTTTAGTCACCATACCCATACCCCCATGCGATTTGCGCTAGTGTCTCCGATATTTTGACAGACTGCGTACCTTCAATCAGCAACGCCAGGTCAGACTCCGGAATATACTCAACACATGGTCTTATAAATATGCTGCCGCTCTGCGGGCGCGAAACAAGGTAGATCTCCCTTTGAACTGACTGCATATCAGCAACGAAGCCTCCTGGTCGGCGTTGAAGTCATTCGATGGATTCATGCCTTGGAGATTTGAGGGTTATCACTGTGCGTACGTCCTTGCTCTTACTCTCGTTTTGTCTCTAAGAACGTTGCTCTTTCCAGAGTCTAGCCTGTGAGCACTGTTACTGTTGGTTCCTTAAGTTCAGCGTGGTGTGCTTACCGAACACGCATTAGATGGGAGCATTGCGCTACTGGTATCGTCTTTCTCAAATTCAACCAAGAGATCATCTTACACCAAAAACGATAGCTCTACGACTACGGTCTCAACTTCTCCGATGAGGCATGCCGCATCCTTTTCTCCTCACGTTCGGCCCAAGATAAACTTGGTGCTTTCTTAGCTTGTCTTTCTGTGGAAATCGCGACGCCTTTCCATGATCCATGCGACCTATCTCACCGCTCGGTACGGAGGCCTGAGGCCTCGTCTCCGCGGCTCTCAGCCTCATATCCGTATGTTCCACAATCCATTGCCACCCAGTTTGTCGTACTTAGTATTCCGCCGTCTAATTGTCGTGCGTTTCTCGAATCCAGAGTTCACGAAGATTGACTGTCTTCGTAGCAGGTGTGTGCATACTTACTCCCCTCTCAATTTCTTGAATGCACCCGTGTTCATTCTTAAATGTAGTATTGATGTGCATCACCATCATATCCGCCAACGGTGAGTGCGCAGTGCGTTGCCTCTATCATTTCAGTCTGTTGATCGGTGATCATTACTTGCTGCTGCTAGTCTCTTTTTCCATACGGACGTATGCATTGTGGCTTCGTACTCGCTTCTCTACATGGTCCCTTTTCGGACTAGCGATCGTCAGTGTCCGACCTCTGCACACAATCAGATCAATACTCACGTCTGTATGGATTTGTAGCTTTTCCTCACTCCGTTTACAACGATCCTTGCCCGCGATCTCGCCAAAGATACAGGTGTGCATTATTCTTCAGACAGCTCACCTCAGAATGGTTTCATGAACTSRAGTCATGTGTCGCCNAGATTGTTGCAGGTTGCTCGAAACGGCGGGGACGACGNNTTCNAAGGGTTGTCTACACGTGCCTCAAGCATAGTAGGTCAATAATTATCATAGTAGAAGGAAACGAACGGTTCTTGAATTTCTACTAGCCCGACATACCCCTCGAACGACTCATGAACGGCTGGATCGTTCGTCTCCATCTTCTAGAAGCGGTTTTATGTGCTGATGGACCCTCTCTGGCGCAGGCATTCGATGAGCACAGGTTCATATTTGGGAGTTGGGGTTCCGCGGGCAGTGGGAGGGGTAGATATTTGAGATGATGCTTGGGATGGATGGGGTAGCGCAGAGGAAGTGGGGACAAGTGTCTAGAAGGGAAGGTAAGTCTGTTGTACGTGATTTAGGGCTGAGGAACAAGGTGCTGACTTACGGTGGTCATTTTTCTGCGCAGCCGGCCCGACCAACATGGGCGAATGTCTCATCAACGCGGCAATGGCTAGCATCCCATCGTGTTCATCGAGTGCATTGGCTTGCGGATTGACGCATTTCGAGCGGAGATGGACGTGGGGAGGTTAAATTTGAGGGGGAGGGTGAGAAGCGCGAGTGTTCAACGCAATACCCACGGCGGCAATGGGTAAGCTGTGGGTGACTAGGGAGTTCAGTGAGTTGATTATAGCCTTTTAGAAGCGAATAAAACTGATGACAATGTACCAGGTTCGAGTTTCTCTAGAGCTGGCCAAATCTTTGACCTCAAATTTCTCCGCAACGACTCCTTGCTTTATTTATTCCTTCTAGGATCGCGTTCATGATGTGATGAAAACGCCTGAGCGCATACGACATCATGCTGAAGTCAAGTTTCCTCGGTGGGTGTCCGCGGAGTACAAGGAAGGGGGTATAGAAGGAACTACAGCTTGAAGTGTCCAAGAGTGGTGGTAAGTTTTCTAATTATAGATAGCATTGTTTGAACTACAGGAACTGATAAAAACGTACCATCCAAGTACCGTCTTCGATTGGAACCCTATAACCTTCGGCCTCATATAATCCCCTAACGGGACCAAGGTGCGTCTATTCCTTTTAGACGTGTGTTTGCCGAGATATGGGGTTACAGCTAAGGAGAGACATGATGTTGACGCCAAGTTGACGCCTCAAGGGGGTCGGTCATTTCGAGCTCCGACTAGGGCGAGATAGGAGGCTGCAGATCCTGCTCAGAAGCACGATGGCGAAAGAGCTGGGGGTGATGGAGAGAGGAGAGGAGAGCGCTTACCAAAGGCAAAATCATCCTGAAATGGATCACGTCTTACCGCAGAAGGGACAAGGAGCAGAAAATGGAGAAAGAATCCGTAGAACAATTCTGATGAAGAAGCCGCAGATCAAGCTCAAGGAAGAGAAGCATTTTTTGCGGGGGTTACCCTGTGTGACCCCCGCCCATCGCAGTGTCCATCCCCGTCGACCCTTGGATGAACCCGAGTATCAATTGAGGTGCAAAACAAGAGCTCCAGCGTGTTGCCGGTAGGTCGGCGAGCTGAGGAGGATGCTGAGGAAGATGGATGGGCGGGAAATCAGGAATTATGTTGTCAAAAGGTTGATAAAGATTCGAGGACACGATGAATCATGCAACAAAGGAGTTTCAACGGTGACATACGAGCGGGTGCGTCGTTCGCTGGCCGAATGACGTGGGGAAGGAGACAAGCTAGCAAGTTACAATTTAGAACATAAGAGAGGTGGGCACCCAGTATTGAGTCATTGACGACCTTCTCCTCAACACTGGTAGGTAAGTCCGTTCACTTCCACCGCTCTTATACCAAGCTGGTCTCTACGCAGCTCTAGACCGCGCCTTTCCTTTTTGCTCTCCCACCCTCCTCTTCCTGAAATCAGGTGGCATGATCTCTGATTCCACCTCCAACGGTGGAGTCTTCAACATATCCTCCCAATCCTCCGATTTCATCACCTTCTGCAGCATCGCGCAAAACTCTTTGTTATCTTTGCAGCTGTTGTAAAAAGTAGAGACGAGGAGCAACATCTTGGCTCTCGATTTGCCCTCGTAATCCGCGATTCCTAGCTTCAAGTCAAGGTCCACAAGAAAACCAATGAGGAGTATAAAGTCCCGCGCATCTTTGCCACATCTAATGATGGACTCTGGGCGCGTGCTACCGCGCAGACTTGCCCAGCGACTGAGCTTGGTGAGAGGTAGTACAGAGGGGTGGAGGATTTTGATGTCTGTGGGGCGTTAGGTATTAGATGGCGGGATAGACAGGTTGAAAGGGAGGTTGTTACCGGACTTGTCGTCATGGTAAATGGGTCCCGCAATTGAAGGCAACCCAAGCGTCCCGGCGGCCACTGTCTCAACCAAAACGTTGCCTCGGCTGTTCTTGACAGTGTCTTCCGCCACGTCGTCCTGCGTTGGGTGCGATGATGATGGCGAGGGGGGAAGTTCCTGGAGCAAGTTGGACCTCGGGGACATATGATGGATCTGAAGATTACGCACCCGCACAAAGTATAATTTCATGTTGGAGGTCATCAACCTTTCGTCAAGGYGTACCATTTTGTCACGTAGCTCTACAATGTTGCGGCCTSCAGTCTCTATGAGGATATCRATATCGTGCAGAGTGCGTCAGTTGTGTTGCAATATTGGGAATATAGACAATACCCATCTGTGTAGGCCTGTCACTCCCCAAGATGGCGCAAGCGAAGCCTCCAATGAAAACATGTTTGACGCCCTCGGCATCAAGCCTGAGCGAGTTCAGATACGTTGCCACCAAAGGTTAGGCAGAACATACCTCATGGATACGGCTCTCGCCGCTTCTACTTGGTGTGCATGGACTGTGGTGACCAGGATGGAATTTGACATGACTGGATTGCGAACTTGATGGAATAGGGGAAACCAACCTCATGGCAGCATTTGAACTCCGCCAGCGCCGCCCATCTGACTTTTGAATTTCAGCATCGGACTCGTCGCGCTCTTGGGATATACAATCTTGAATCTCCGCGGCATGGCCCCTTGGCCTGCTTTGAACGTTCACACATATCTTTTCTCTCCCACTTCTCTCCCCCTACTAGCTCGCTGCCCCACGAGTAATATTATTAAATATTCACCCTGGCCATCTCGTCCCACTCTATCCAGCTGGGATATGTCTTCTCAATGCACACTACTCCATTGCTCACGCAGGCCATGGAACCCGGTTTTAACTTTTAAATGTTTCCCCTCGAACCTCCTCTAGCCGTCCAAGGGTACCTGTCGCCTCAGTCCCTCATCCGCAGTTGCCGTCTTTCAAGAGGATCAAATCTTACATCTTCCAGAGAACGCGAATGCGAGAATCGGTTGTATCTGCGTGAATCGCCGTGAAGCATGACGCCCTCTTGGCGTTAGACAAATTGGCCTTGGAGGTTGCTATGGCTATCGTCCGAGTCCGCATCGGACGCCTACAATGGCTTCCATCCTCTCCCTCTCGCCCATGCATGTATAGCTCTCTGCTCTCACGTCTCAAACACGAACACGCCTAATAAGCCCATCCTCCGAAATGTCCGCCACATACTCTATCCTCTGATCTCAAGATGTTGGGATGAGTCTTCAAGCTTCAAGCTTCAATAGTGGTGAAAATCAACACGTCCGTTTTCATTGACACTATCATCAAACAATGGTTTTCCTTCCATCTGGGTTTGGTCTGGGTTTTCAACGTTCCCTTGTGACTCCGTGCATGAACAGACCGCACATCGCATCCACTTTGCTCCTTGCTATCTCTCCCCCCAATTCCATATCTCACCATTGTGTTCTGCGATACGTCGGCCATGGTGCTTTCATAGGCTTTCCAGTACTAGACATCATGCTGAGACGTGAAGTTTTTCCCTCGGAATCTTCTTGATCTTCCGTTGTGTACTCCCCATTCCGCTACATTTACGGCCTCGTTGCCTATAAAATGCCACTCGTATCTCTCTTAGCCAAAATGCAGGTTACTTTCATCCTCCTTTTCACCAATTTGTGTTCTCCGTCCATCTTATTATTCATACTGCCGCCTTTCAATCAGTTTTGAGCACGTCTCTCGCGCCGAGATTCTGATTCCACGCCCCTCTGAATTTTTTNATGCGCTAGTAATTGTCATTTCTCCTTCCGACGAATCTAGATGATGGTCAGAGGGCAGCCAAATGCCTGATGCAGTGGTAACGAGTAGGCTCGATCCCAGTCGTAGTTGGTATCTAGTTCCTCATTTGCGTGGGCAAAGAGGAGAGGAAAATAATAATACTCGGAATAGATATCTGGTAAGTATATCGTCCATTATTTTCTCTTTTCCCCAAAACTTACCAGAACGGCTGGAATCGAGCCTAGGTAACGAGCAATATGGTCAGTATTGAGCCAAGACAAGTAAAGTGAAACCCTTTTGTTGGGGAGCTTGCTCCCCTATTTACCTGCGCAGGCGAGCGAAAACACAAAGGTGGCTGTGCAAAACACGTTAAGGGTCGTCGTGTGAACTGTTCCGGCGTGGGAGTGTTCCGGCGTGGGATACCTGTGCGTGCTGCTGTGAGGGCGCTCAGCGCTAGGTGTCAGTGCAACCAGTCCGAAGATTTCCCAACATTATTTGGATGAGCTTTGCTGTAAACAGGAGGGGATAATACTGCTTTGTTCCAATCTTCTCTCAACTAGGATGATAAGAGAATGCTTGGAGGATGTTTCGGTGGTTTAATAATAAACACTGACTGCCCCTGCCTCCTTTGGAGATCAGTTTACCAGCCGCGCATCGTACCTATAAGAGGGTACACTTCGCTGGATCGGTAAAACTGTATTAGAGCCTCGTCGTGAGGGAAAATGATATACCACTATATAAAGTACTGGTGGCGAAGGAGAGTGAAAAAGTGAGTGCCGACACGGTGACGCCCCTTAAACATCTGGAAAAGGGGCCCTGAAAGAAAAAAAAAATGTTCGGCTGGACTGGATGCCCGATTCCATGGCAAACCGGAACGTCAAGAAATGCTATTTCAAGGAAAAGATTAAATTGTACTCTTTTGATAGCTTCAATATTNCTTTTTTACTTCTCAGTCACTTTTGCATCTCCTCAGCGCGAACTAATAGATCAAGCAACCGATAACTAGTGACCACAACCACAATTGAGTACATCAGCGAAAAGGTCATCCCCTGGTGGGCCTAATAAGTCAAAACACGATGGTGAAGCCTGGCGAGCGCTGGCCAGATCATGACCCAGCTCCATCAGTCTGTTCTCGCAAAAACACCATGGTTCCCGCTAGGTCACCCCACGCCCGACTGTCTCAAGCCTTACAGACCTCTCGCAAAGTCGACTATCTCTTATGATGCCTTTGTGTGTCGTCGACATGATGATTGAGCCCATACTAAACAATTACCAGCCATAGATATCCTTCCGGATGGCCGCCATCCTCCCATATCTCGTACTTTCCAAGTCCTTCATGCCGGCACGTTTATCACTCCCTCAACATCCTGCTCAGCGTCCGCGCACGGACCAGGTTCCTTCCAGCATATATAAGCCTGCGACTTCGACCCTTGCCCCCCATCGTCTCTTTCTTCCCTTCCCCCATCATCGTCACTTCCGCATCCCCGCTACCTTCCCCACCTAGAACCACATCCTCACTCTCCTCTAAGTTCCACATCGAGGTAGGCAATTTTCCTGTCGCTTACATTCGGAGTCTGCTGACGACTTGCGCATATATCCAGTTGACCCCAAGTCCCTCCTCTCAATCGTGAGTATGCGCGTTTTCTGCACCTCAACGTTGTGCTAACTGTCTTTTCCACGCCTCACAGCCGCTACGATCGCTGAATGATGTGGATATCATCGTGAGTTCCCAACCTCATTCCTGTCGTATAAGTATTCGTCGCTGAGACCCGCTCCTAGATGGTTTCAACGCGCATATATCCATTCCGGAGACCACAAGAGCTTCTCCCATGGGCTATATCCTCTATGTCTGTAATTTTATACCTAGTATTATATCTGTGTATCCGATACTTTTTGCCAATGATATGCATTTGATCATATATTCACATAATTATCGGGACATTTGAGAATGACAAGCCTAGCCTAATAGCTGACCATTTCCGCGCGGTACTAATGGGATGTTGCCAAATTGGCAGGATGATGGTCGGTGCCTTGTAAATGCGGCCAGCCTGGCGAAACTGGTCAGCCTGGCGAAGTGGCGCCATATTGTCCAATTTCGTTATAGGTTGATCAGGCCTTGACCAGACGTGCACCGGTATGTCGGGCTTGACAACGTATGGTGGGCTTGACAATGTATGGTGAGGCTTGACCAGCCCCATAACAGACGCCATCCGTTTCGCTGATGGGCCTTGTAGACGCACCACCAGCTCGATCAAGGCATATCAGGTAAGCATACCAGAAGCGCCGATCTAATCTTATCAGCGGAGACTTTCAGATGATCAAGGCTTGACCAGAGCTTGATCAGGATTCAATATTCAGGAGCTCAGGGGCTCCTAACGAAATCACAAAAACCGACATTGCGGACGCAGGAAATGTATTAGAGACTTGCAAATAGTCTCAGACGAATTTAAAATAGTCTTTTAACTCATCCAAAAGGTCGTTGTGCCCAGAAAGCCACTTACTATTTCTCGGATCGAGGGGTTGGCTCACTGATCAAGACGAATTTCTTGATCAAGCGCTGACCAGGCGCCTGATCAGAAAATTCTCGGGTCAGGGGTTTCGGAGTTTTCCGACATCCAGGGGGCTGTCCGTAGAAATTGTCTTGAGGGGTAGCATGAACTTGGAGGTAATCCTGCAGGATGCCACGAGTTACTGCTTGATGCCAGGGCTGCAGTCTCGCGACCAGGGTACTATCCTTGGCTCCTGCGTGGGATGCAGTACTAGCCGAGATCGCGAACCACAGAGATCTCCTTTCTTCATGCCGGGAACATGTTGGGAACATGAGCCTAATACTTATGCGGAAAGGAAATCAAGCAATCTATCGATTAAGGTGTTTACGTTATGATTAACCAGGTGCTTCAGCTTCTACAGTAATTGGGGTTAGGCGTGATTAGACAAATGCCAAAGGGCTTACAGCTGTTTGCAAAATTCTTGACACTCCGTCATCCGCGCGGAAGATGAATCGAGTAAAACTGGGAACGTGCTTAGCGAAATTTTGTGCGAATGTTTAGCGCCCATCTACACCTTTCCTCTTTTCCACCAGTCGTGGCCTCAAGATGGTTAGCTCCATAACTCAAAGAAGTCTCTAAAGTCTCTTGGTAACCTACCACTTGGCTCAGGGTGCTTCGTTATCATACGGAACGCGGTGTTGAGAATAACGAGAAAGACGAGAACGCCCACGGGTTGCCCACAAGACCGATTGATTCGAATTTCAAGGCAATATTGCAACAATATTGACTACCTTCTTCGCCTGTACTCCCTAACGCGAGCTGATACTCAATGATATGGATATCTACATCCTCGTGAACATGATACATCGCGCCAACNTTTTTCTGTCAACATCTTGAGAACCAAAACTCAACGTAACGAAGCCGGGCGCTTAGTGAAAGTTGTCGAAATTTGGCTAAGTTAGTTTCCACTTTTCATGTAATCATTTGCTCGCGGATATCGGGAGTGTCAAGAATTCTGCAAACGGCTGTAACATAGGGCAGGAATAACTCACAGTAGCCAGCTGTTCTTCAGTCCGCAATCGATATCCAAAGATATCGATGACCTCCAATAAAGCAACGAATACGAATAGTTCTCGCAGAGACTCTGTGCTGTACTAGAACATTGAAGTCGTCCTTGAAGTGGGGGTTTAGGCTCGCTCACATCGAGGAACTAGGATTGGAGGTCGGTTGAAAGACAAGAGAACAACCGTAGCAACGGACAGACAGGCGCGTACGACGGTACACGGTCATCGCGAAGTTGGGATGAATAAGTATCAGTTCACTCTCCGAGTGACATCGCCTTCCTTCGTCTCAAATTCGGTCAATCCCAACATCGAACACCAAGTACCCAATAGTGAATGCGATTTTGGAGTCTGGGCGTGACTCGTTACCGGGGACAGCAGTAATGAGATCATCGACCAGGTCAGCCGGCAGCGTAAGAAGTGATGCTGAGGCTTACGTCACATCTAGAGAGGCTGGAGGGTTCGAGGAAGGGTTACTTCCATGGAATGAATGTTATGCGAGAGCTCAAGCTCTCAGGTAGAGAGAGAAGAGCATAGCAAGGTCTCTGGAACGAAATCAGGGAGGGGATGCTCTCGGTATCGAAGACTTCAGCATTCGCGGTTCCTCTCATCTGGTCCAAGCTCCTCCAAGTCCAGACTCTCGTCCACAGTGAGTCATCTCTCTTCTTTCATCGACGTTGGCTCTCCTTCGTCAGGGATCCGCAATCCTGGAGCGAAGCCTCGCTCCTAGATCGCAAATAACGAAGCGAAGAGCAAGCCTATAGAAAAGACATCAAGGTATCGAAGTCCATGAGAAGGTAGAAAAATCCAAGCAGAGACAGCGGACTCTCGAGCACCCTCAGGCTGCTTGCGCTTCTCCTCTTTCCAGTGCTCCATCATACTACAACTCGAAGCGATGGGAATCACAGTATAAAGCATCGGGCGAGCCTGCGAGAGACTGAAGATGGAGCATACGAAGACGTCCAAAATTGTGTACCAAAGTATGCAAAAGACTATACGAGCTTAGTCAAACGCCTGTGATGCAGACGCGCACGAACGACATTAAAGGATACGAGTCCGAGTGTAACAAAAGTCCACGGAACAGAGGTAGCGTATGTATAAACGAAGGAAAGAGGACACCATGTCCATGAGGCCACCGCCCAATCGTCCAGAGCTACTTTCCCTCCTGGGATTGTGCCCAGGACAGAGGTACAATCCTCACGAATCGAATATCCAGCAGCGTATGTCCCTATGGCAAGGATCAACGAGTTTCTGGCTATTAAGGGATAGCGAGGTGACGGTCGCTTCGAATGCATGGAGGGGGAAAGGCTAGCACCTCCGTGCAACGGCGAGGATGATGGATATGGTCTTCCTGGGGCGGAGAAGATCACTACCAAAGAAGGGAGGGGATGATTTCAGCTCGCTACGGGCTGTCATGATCGATATGACAGAGGAGGATGTACAGGGAGACTTTCTTCCGCGTTCGTGATGCACCACTGGTTGAGGTCAGACGGGAGGATAGGTGAGTCCGTATATGGTTTGTGATGGACCAGACGCAGCACGGGCGTGGTTCTACGCCTCATTTACTGGATGCGAAGATAGGGTGCGTAGATACAGGGAGATCTCGGCTATGGTGTGTCGTAGGTACTGAGGCTGGGGTCACTGGCGGATGCTAGAGTATGACTGTCCGGCTAGCTTTGTAAAGGGATGGGCGTAATGTCCGAAACGTACGGGTAATAGGTAGAGTCAGGTAGCGTCGGGGTTCAACCAGAGTCCGTACGAGCGACAAGGATACGTAGATTAGGTAGAAGAGAGTCCGTGTGCGAGAAAGAGTCCGCACAAGAGGATTCATGAACCAGAGCTCAAGCGCTGAACGTTCACGAGGGCACAAGACATCGTAGTACAAAAACAAGAGGCCAGACCGAGCCCAGGAGCGTCTCAAAGGACACAAGAACACCCCCATCCAGCGACAGCCAATCTCCTATTTCGAAAATGCTGATGCTCGTTGAGTCGAGGAAGGCAGTGGCTGTGGCCTCAAATTCAAATGGTCGAGCGACTTCGGCATGAGCTGGTCGCTTGTGACGACGATGGTATGAGGATGGCACACGCGTCGATCTTGGGTGGATGCTGGCTGGTCACATCCTAGTGTCGAGTTCATTATGCGGGGATACGGAGTACTCGTTGCTACCAGATAACTGGGCATCGGAGAGATGGGACCTTTTCAAGAGGAAAAAGCCCGAAGGCAGGGGCGGAAGACGACGGGCGTGGCTTGTCAACGAAGGTGTCGACGCTGCGAGAAGTAAGGAGGACGGATACAGTCGTGCTCGGACCAGAGTACAAAGGCTTTCTTCGTCATCCGACCTATCATGCCTCTCATAGCACCTCCAACCTCCTGCTCAGGAATGCATGCCATTCGCTATCGAAACATCCAATCGCGATAGCACGAGCGCCGAAAACGACGCTGCGAGTGATGGCCACGCATAGCCGCTCGAAAGGGTAGGAAGTATATGGATCCGGCCTTGACGTTGAACATCGCAGGTGTGCGGCGTTCGCTGATGTGTATGACATAATGATGAGGATGACGTTCCCCGCCTGAGGCCTGAGGACCCAGACACCGCTGAAATATGGTTGTGGGGCAAGCTGAGTTTGATCACCTCATAGCGGATCAATCGATCAGGGCCAGTACGCGCGTGGTTTGACGCCCATCTAGCAGAAGAAGAGCAACGCACAGGTGGTCGTTGAGGATGAGGGGCGCTCGTGGATGAGAAGCTGAAGGTGGGGATTGAGAGGATGTGAATGTTCCTCGACTTGACGGGTGCTCGGGGCTCTCATCGGGGTTCTGGTTGGAACCCATGAGAGAAGGGAGTAGAAAGTGGAAGGTGGGGATGGACGGGTTGACGTCGTCGAAGTTTGGTGGTCGTAGTTCGCATCTTGAGGCGTCTCCTTCAATAGCAACTCGACCTCCACCGTGCCTCTGTGTTCCATGCGATTTGAACTCGAAGCTCTCCAATTGCCAGCTCTAAACCGCATAAATTCGAACCCGACCTGGATAGGCTAGCTGGACGAAGGAACTTGATGATGAGGAGCACACAACGCCAAGCCGGGGAGACTTGAGTGTTTTAAGTATAGATGACAATACACAACAGGTATATCTGTCATTTTAGATTTAGTCGCCGTAGACGTAGGAAGTCGCGTTCATGAGGACCAAGCCCAAGGATTATCCGTGTGTGTAGCAAAGGAGGAGCTCCAAGTTGATTAAGAAGTTGAACGGGTTGGACAGAGATGCTCCCGTTTCTGCAGGTGGAAAGCTTGGCATGGTAACGAAGGTACGTTGGGCGGTCCTCCGAGCACGAGCAGGATAGTATCGGAGTAGGCGCAGCCGCGTCGAATGGATGATGAAGAGCCAAAATAGCGTCGTCGAAAAGCTATCATCTGCACTTCATCATCCGCGCCATCGTCATCGTCCACATCATCTTCCTTTTCCTCCCTCCTCCCCGTTCTTCGTCAGCCTATCTGAGAGTTCGATGGTCCGTATTGTCGTAGCACGAACGCGGGCGCGGGCACGAGAAACTTATGGGCCAAAAAGGAAGGACAGATGCCAGCAACGCAACGATTCACCGGTACATGGATACGCAAGGGATTGAGGGATGATGTAGGTGTAAGGTTGGCATGCTGGCGGGAGCGTCTGCGATAGGCTTTGGGATTAGATCCTAGAGCGAACCTGGAGGATAAGTTGATGATGGGCTTGCGTGGAGCACGCGATACCGATGTTTCTTCTTGCTCAGAAAGACGACGAGCATTTGCCCTGTGACGGTAGTGTGAATCATTGCTGGGCGATTGGCTCTAATGTACGCAGAAGGAGCCGTCACTTCCAACCTCCGTCACCTCCGCCTGTTCTCTAGCTCGTCCTCCGCCATTGGTCGGTAGCTTGGTCTGGGACTTCACGCAACGCGAGCCAGATGTCTGTGCTCCTTGTTCTCGGATTGAGAACTCAGACGCACTGCCAAGGCGATACCGACCGGTCGACATGTTGGATAGGACCTCCATAAGCCGACTGCCATTCTATCGGAAGCAATGTATCAGAAGCGTACGCAATGGTCACCGAAGAACAGAAGACTCACGTCATTGCTTCCTATTATTGAGCTTAAAAGGCTCATGATGCGGTTAGCTGTAAGGCCAGCGCGGGATGGGATAGCCAATGGGTGGATGGATCTTCAAGCTTCCGGCGTCGAATTCCGTCTTGCGATTGCGGTCCCCGTCGACTTGAGCGTTCAAATCTACCCAATATTGAGATTCCTTCTGGGATGATAACCTCGACACCAGGTACTGTGTTGGGCACGGGTAAGGGGTCCTCTGCGATAGCGAGGTCGGTGGCTTGATTCTCTGGCCCAGGCTAGATGAATGGTCGTTCTTTCTGACTTCACCGCTCGCACCACCTCCCAAGTCCTAATCGTGGTCCTTCATCGTTGCCATCATTCCTGTTTATCCTCCTCGCGCCTTCCTCGTGCGACAGTTGCTTGGATGCTTGGATGATTCGACCAGGTGAGATGAATAGATTCCGATACTCCTCGTTCCTCACCCCCCACCCCAAGAGTAGAGACGGACGAAAAGCAAAGAATGACCAAGAGTATGAGCTTCGATGGCCAGCCTTTGTAGTCTAATGTTCGTCAAACGCAAAGTAGTTCCGCGTCGTCACTGACACTATTGAATTGGGCTGGCCAGTGGCCATGGGGAACGTGAGGGACGACGAGGACAATAAACAATTTCTGAGCGGTCTGGGCCCTGGTCGATTGGTACCTGGGCCTGAATGATGTCAGTCCTCTTAAAAGGGGACAGCCGAGATTTAAATATTCGCCGACGATTCCTTCCAACCGCGACCACGCCCCTGATCCAGCTCTGAGCAAGCGAATGCTACTAACACGACGCGCTCTACAGACCGCGTCAATGCCAGAGTCCCCACCAATCACCAGTACAGGTCGACTCTTTATCCTGCTGGTACTTACGTGATATTCGGCTTTGTCGAACGACGTGCTCAATGGCGAGTACTTAACTTATATGGAGACTTCAACCTTGATGGGTCCGCTCAGGCGCCTCAACACTGATGAAGACATTCATGAAGATGACAGGAAACCGGTGTGCAACAACTGGAACGCTTAACAGATCGTTTTACTCATCTTTTTTCTTCGTGTTAACAGCCTTTCATCAACTCTACATACTCTTCCTAACGATTGAAGGGAATTCAGCACGTACT
>JAPEVF010001035.1:0-14998 GCA_029747585.1 Pleurotus djamor | reverse complement strand
AAGTGTTTGCGATCGCGGTCGTATTTTCGCAGGAGAACGTCAGAGGTGCGTCCACGCATGCTGCGATGTTGGAGAATGTGTTAGGGATGGTTGTMWWGAACTCCTCAACGAGGCAGAGCAACATTTCAGCACTAGAGCCCGATGGTTCGCTGCGATTCTTCTGGTTGGATTACATCGAGCAAGCCGGACGCCTCTACTTCATTGGTAAACTCAAGGACAAGTCGTCTGGAGCTTGGGTCTCATGTTGTATCACTGTGGAAAACCTTCAGCGAAACCTCTTCGTGCTGCCTCGTGTGAAGCGTGCTGAAGTCGTCGACGGCGACCTAGTGGAAACGGACGTTCTGACCGAAATAGAGGACGTTTATGACGATTTCGAAGAAATACGACAGGCCATGAAGATCAAGTCGTGGAAAGGAAAGATGGTCGATAGACACTATGTCTCCGGCAAATCAGGCGTACCACGGGAGGGAAAATGGCTGAAGGTTGTGTATCCATTTACAGGTCAGCGAGTCAATTTCTGCGGCGCGGACGCCCCGTTCTGATGAATTCCTGATAGATCCTGAAGTACCAAGTACTGCATGCAGCGCCAATATTGCCTCGATCTTTGGTACTTCCACCAGTGCCTTCGAACTCCTCGTTTTGAAGCGAAAAATAATGGGTCCGTGCTGGCTCCAAATTAAGAACCCGGTTGTCGAACAGAAAGGCGTGAGTCACCCACACCTTCCTCGGTATGGTGCTCATAATTTCTTCAGATCTCGTGGTGTAAATTCGAAGCCACCGTTTCTGATCCCAAAGACATCAACCCTTTCTCAGAATCCGATGACGAGGCCCCAAAGGATACCCCACCACTCACCGTCATGAGTCTTAGCTTGCGGACCATAGTGAATCACAGAGAGAATAAAGTTGAGATTGTCTGTGCATCAGCTCGTATATGGAATACAAGTATGAAACATCACATTTTCAATGCGTTTGTTATTTACTCGTTTCCAGTGAGCATCGACGACACAACGCCTCCGGAACAACAGCCTTGCACAGTCCATACCTTTGTCCGCCCCTTGGAACGCTTTCCACCAAACTTCGAACAAAAGGCCAAAGCCAACTCGAAAGCCTATATAAACACAGCAAAGAACGAGCGCATGTTGCTCAACAATTTGCTCGGTATGAGACAGATCCACCCTCTGTCTTTCGACTAGAGCTGACAGCTGTCCAGTTACCATTTATAAGGCTGACCCCGACGTGATCGTCGGGCATGACTTCTTGGGTGTAACCCTAGACGTCTTGCTCCATCGTATGAAAGAACTCAATGCCGATCATTGGTCTCGTATTGGGCGCTTCAGGAGAAGTAAATTCCCATTGATTGGGAGGCAAGGCTCCAATATACGGTTCTTGCACGGTCGCTTGCTGTGTGATCTCTCTGGTGATGGTGCCAAGGTAAATATCATGACTTTCTCGCACTAGAACTCTGTACTGATCTTTTTTCGTTTCATTAGGGAGTCATCTTGTCAACTACGTGGTCGCTGACAGAACTATGCAAAACCTTCCTTAAACTTGATCGTCAGGACATCGATCCTGATGACACGGCGAGCTACTTCGATGGGACTGTCAGCACACCTGATCGATTGCTTCATTTTGTCCGACATTGCGAAATGGATGCCCACTTCCAAATGGCCATAGCTGCGAAGGTGCAGTTGCTACCGCTAACTAAACAACTCACAGGTCTGGCTGGTAATAGTTGGTGCGCCGGTTTCGCTGGCCTGGTAATCTCCCGCTGATTAACCTTGTGTAGGAATCGCACTCTCAACGGTGGTCGTGCTGAGCGGAATGAGTACATTCTGTTACATGAGTTCCATCGTCTGAAGTATGTTTGTCCGGATAAGTGGGGGTTGAAGAATGCTGCAGATGCTGTGAAAGAAAAGGAACCAGAGCTCGATGAGAACGGACAACCAATCAAGGCGAAGAAGGATACCTACAAGGGAGGTCTGGTCTTCGAGCCAAAGAGAGGATTATGGGATAAATACATCCTCGTCATGGATTTCAACTCGCTCTACCCCAGTATCATTCAAGAGTACAATATCGATTTCACGACGGTTACTGATGACCCTGAGGTTCGTATCTTCTCGTGAAGATTTCATCGTGATTCGTGCTGAATCTTCATATTACAACAGACTCGGTCTGAAGAAGGCATTCCTGAGCCACCTCCTGCGGGTACAGCGCAAGGTGTCCTTCCTCGTCTTATTGCCACGCTTGTGCAACGACGTCGCGCCGTCAAGAACCTCATGAAGGGTCCGAATGTCCCTAATGAAAAGCGCGTTCAAGTACGCCTCTGGTCTCCTTGGCCAATATATGAATGAACGTTAACTCTCTTTCCAGTATGACATCAAACAAATGGCCCTCAAGCTCACGGCGAACAGTATGTACGGATGTCTTGGATTCGAACATTCGCGGTTCTATGCAAAGCCCTTGGCTGCCTTGACCACGCAGAAGGGACGTGAAATCCTCATGCAAACAAAGGAACTAGCCGAGGACCTTGGGCTCGAGGTATGCTTCTTGTGTTTTGCTCCTCGTGCAAACCGATAGCCGTCGTCTTAGGTCGTCTACGGTGACACCGACTCTATCTTCGTCAATTCCAACGAAACCGAATACGATAAAGCCCTCGCCATCTCATATCAACTGAAACGTGCAGTCAATGAGCGTTACAAACTTCTCGAAATCGACTTGGATGGGGTGTTCCAGCGCCTTCTTCTGCTACAGAAGAAGAAATATGCCGCCCTGAAAGTGGAAGACAAGAATAAAAGTGTCGTAGAAGTGAAAGGGTTGGATATGAAGAGAAGAGAGTACTGTCAACTCTCCAAAGACGTTTCCCAGTAAGTCCATTGACTCAACTAGTATTGAGAGCGGTCAGCAGGACTAACGGATGTCTAGGTATCTTCTGGACCAGATATTATCTGGTGAACCAACAGAAGTGGTCGTGGAGAAGATCCATGAGTATCTAACAACCATGGGAGAGGATATCCGCTCAGGGAAGCTGAAGCTGGATGATTTCGTTATCTTCAAGGTACTTCCTTCTATAAACCTAACCGCAATGATATCTCACCTGGCATCAAATTCTAGCGACTGGGAAAGAACCCCGATGACTACAATGACGCTGCCGCGAAAGCGCTTCCTCACGTCCTTGTTGCTAAGCGGATGAAGAGCAAGGGTGGATCGGCTAAATCAGGCGATGTCATTCCATATATTGTCTGTGTTACCAAGAGTAGCCCCCATGAAGACACTAAGGACGCCGATAATGACCTTCCTGCACAAGGGTCACCTGCCGAGCGAGCTCGACACCCCGATGACTTGAGGAAGTCTGGATCAACTCTCGGAATAGGTAAGTACACAGTCCAAGTTGGTTGATTTACTGGTTAAACGATTTCGTAGATTATGAATATTATATCGCCAACCAAATCCTCCCTCCTATTCAGCGGTTGTGTGAACACATCGAAGGAACGGAGAAGGCAAGGCTTGCGGAGTGTCTCGGTGCGTCCAATCTCCCTGCAATAACTTGAAAACTTGTCCAAGGAGCTCATCATCTTTCAAGGCTTGGATCCCAATCGTTACGCCCAGACGTATTCGTCACATAGCTCAGGCAGCGGCGGTGCAGAGCTAGCCTTCTCCACTTTCGACGCTCAGATATCTGATAGAGAGAGATACAAAGATGCGAAACCTTTCCTGGTAAGATGTCGAAAGTGTAAGGGCCAAGTTGCCTTTGCTCCGATATACGAACGCGAGGTGAGTTGCCTGTCACAAAGGGTTCCGCTCACCAATGACTCTCTATCCACAGGTATCCATTCTCCACCCTACAGGACCCACCTGTCCTGCATGTTCTGCTTCGCTTCCACTCCCATCACTCCTCATACAGCTCGAAACTCAAATTCGCGAACATATCAATAAATATTACGAAGCTTGGACGATATGCGATGACCCAACGTGTGGTATGAGGACAAGAATGATGAGTGTATATGGAAAACGCTGCCTACGGAGTGGATGCAGAGGCGTTGTTGGCTTCGAGGTACTTTACCGATCCGTTATTAACTTACACCCCGCGGTGCTCATGATGAACTCCCCATAGTACTCGGACTTGGGCTTGTATAACCAACTGCGCTACTTTGCCTTCCTTTTCGACGCGGAGAAAGCCATCGCTGCGTTCCCTCGACACCCGACCAACCCATCAAGTTTCCGTCTAAGCGATCTCGAAGCGCTATGTGGTACGCCCGTGAATGTAGATTTCTTACATTCGATGGGAGAGGTGGTAGAGAAATATCTGAAAGAGTGTGGAAGGAGGTGGGTTGAACTGAGCAAGGTGTTCCAGTTCATGAAGATATAGAGACTCGAGTCGTTATTTTTCGCTATTCATTATGGACTGTCTATCATGCAATTTTATTAGCCTCTTCCGATACATCTCTTGAAAAGTTGATATCGCGCTGTAACATGTATAATAAGAATAACCTGGTTTTGCGTGTATGGTCTGGCCTATTGACAGGTGGTAAACCCCCTCCGATGGTAGACCAACGGTAAGCCACCCTGAGCATCCCGATCTTCACGCCATGGTAATTCGATCTTGGTGACTTGAGCAATAAATAGTTCAGAGACAACTCCCCCAGAGCTCGACAGGTCTTCGTCACGTTTAAGAGAGTCTTGAGACCGTGTGGGTGACGATGATGGGATGAGGGATTCCAAGAAGGCTGTATCATGGAGGGGGAGCCCTGGGACGAGGAGACGACAAGTAAATGCTCCCAAAGAGCCATTTAATATAGGTATACCGGACGACGAGAGGTGGTATGGGACATTTGTCGGTGGAGGTGGTGAATACTCTGTAGGGATTCGTGGAGTTGAATGATGTATCAATGAAGACGACTCCCCCAGCGCAGCCAGCGAATTTTCCTCGTTTTCAGTGTTTTCCGAAGGGGACGTGGGGTCATGTGCAAAAGGATGTGGATACAAATCCGGTCTTGAGAAAACGAGTGCGGCATGGTGCTGCCGTGCAGATAGGATGTTGATGACCATTTCCCCTTCCTTTCCAGCTTCCCCCTCGCGTGGATTATGATACAAGTGTTTTAATGAGACAGCCATACGCGAGGGAACGCGTAAAGCGAAGGATACGACGGGGAAAGGGTCCATCGCGATGGACGTAAATGAGGAGAGAGTCGCGCCATGAAACGGTGAAGATGGTTTGTGTGGACGAAGGGGTGAGGTGACGACTGCCACTGGCTGCGCAGATTCACGGAGGATGGCTTTGAGCAGTGTTTTGCATTGGTTCAGGTTGGTACGCTGCGTCACGCTTTGCATTGTCGTTCTTCCGAATCCGCGCTCTTCCGTTCCTCCGCGCAAACTTGGTATCTACGCCAAGCCATTACGTCAATTCTAGGATACAGGGACAGATCTATCTAATCTTATCTACAGTCCTTACTTGCTCGCAACAACGGCACTCGCAAACTTGCTTCTAGCTCTTATGGAAGGACCATAGAAGAACAGCACCTTAGCGAAGAGGATATTCAGTATCGGAGCTCAGGTTGCGTAGACACGACTCACGTATGGTATCGGAATTAACAGCACCGCGAACAAAGCAAACAAAGTATTTGCCCATTTGTAAGTGAGTGCTGAGAGCATTTGTTGAATAAATAGTGGGAACGCCATTCCAGTAAGGTTCCGGAAAAGCGACTGCGCGGCGATGGCGGAGGAGGCAAACGGACCGTAGCTGATGAATTATGATTGTCAACAAAACCTCTGAGAAAAGGAGGGAGCGAGGACTGACCAGTCCGCCATGTATGTGAACACAGAGTGGTATATCAAGAACGTAGCCCACATGAACACAACTACCCCAATGACCAAAGCGATCCAATGGACCCAAGGGAACGAACTCCACGCGTATATGAAAATGCCAACAGGAAGAAGAACGGCAGCAAAGCACGCCGCGTAGAGTCGCGCCTCCATGTTTCGCGTAGGATAATATTTTCTAGTCGCTTACTCATAAGTAGCCGCACGAAAGGAAGCAAAGATAGATTATAATACCGATAGAGGCGTTCTTGGTATCGAATAGTGAAGAAGCCAAACAACGTGCCAACCACCATACTAAGAAACGCGGTACCAACTTCTCCTTGATTGAAATGATGCAAGGTACGAAAGACTGTGGCCATTGATCTGCCTCTTGGTTAACTAAAGATGGGCCAATAGGGAGAAACGAAACTCACTCGATAACGCAATAGAAGATACCCCAAGCGAATCCAATCCACAAGGAAAATGCCATCACGATGGGTTCCGTAAACAACAGATCTACAGACACGCGTTCTCGTCAATCACTGAGAAAGGAATCAAAGTTTCCAACACTTACAAAGAGGTCTCGTGCAGCTGACCCAAATTAATTGCTTGAGCGGCGGTCGTTCTATTTCTGGGCGAGCGACGTAACGACTATCACCTGTTTCCTTTCTAAGCCGCCTCGCCATTCTAGTAAGAAGTATCGCAGATCGGGTTTCCGATAGAAGGAAGGGGAGGAAGATTAGATATGTACCACAATATCTGTGAACCAACAGTAAATCAGCAAATGAACAAACGGGCAAACCGACGCGTGGAAATGAAACACACATCAGCTGTACCCATTGTATCCACCTCCATTCTAGCCGATGGTTCATTTCGATCCACCCACCCATGACAGGCCCCAGTCCGGTGCCGGCAATCGCAGCAGCGGAGAACAACGCCATAGGCAGCCCTCTCTCGCTGTCCCGCCAGATGTCTGCGATGGTCCCACCCACCATGGTAGCACCAGTGCTGCCGAATGCACCCAGAACCAATCTCGCGCCAATGATACTTTGTATGTTGTGCGAGCCGCCTATTCCTGCCAGACAAGCGCAGAAACCGATCATGGAGGCTAGGTAAAGAGGCATTCGGCCAAATTCTTCGGAGAAAGAAGCCGTGACCAGGGGGATCAAGCCGAACCCAAGTGGGTAGACTGCGAGACCGATTGTAGCTTGGAAATCGGTACAATTCAAGTCGCGAGTCATGGATGGGAAGCCCATATTATACGACCCCGCAGAGAGAGCTATGATAACAAAGTCAGACGCGTTTCACAGGTTTGAAGCTGTTCACTACCAACATGCTATGATCGTGAATATGCAACCACCGACGGTGATGCGCCATTTCTTTCTCTTGGAGAAATTGAGGGGATTTCTGGGGTCGTTCGGCTCAAATTCGACATATAAGTGATCGAGAGAGTCTGTAGTAGTTTCTACAGTTTTCTCAATGTCTTTGTCTTTGGAATTGCTCGGTGCGAGGCCTTGGACGGTTTGAGTTGGACTAGAAGTTTGTATTGACCTCGGTGAAACCAATCCCCGTTCCAAATCCTTCTCGTTGTCGTGTCGGAGACGTTCGTCGAGGTTGGCCGGATCCGTGATGTCCATGTCTGCAGATGATTCGAGTGTTTGTGGTAGTGAGTGCGACATGGAGGAGGAGCGTCGACACAGTTCAGCCAGACCAAGCCTCGAGATAATTATAATATGAGGGAACAGACAGTTGCATAGGATCCGAGCACTCGGATCCTTGAACTTGGTGGGTGGGCCAAAGTAAAGCCGATGAGAAGAACCCGGACGAGTTTGTCATGCAGACCCAACTTAAAAATAAGTCCTTCATTCCTGGATTATCGATCACCCAAGCCCGTAGGTTGGACGTGTCTGCGGTGCAATGTTAAGTCGGCATGATGGTCAAAACGTCAAAGATCGAAAGCACTGAGCGGAGTCGTAGTTCATTGACACAGTGAGCCCCTAGCAATATTAAGGGTCTAAGCTACTACAACACTTCATCCAACCTATACCTCGCTGCTGAAGTATGATAGTCTACATATCCTTGCATGAAACTCATGAAAGCTCCAAAAGCTTCTGCAGAACCGCTCAATCTTACGTCCAAAATTCGATGCGAAATATCGAACCAACGGACAACTTGGTCGCTTAGCTTAAGGAAAATTTGACTTTTCGTGGTGTCATGGTGCTTGGCCATAGTGGTGATAAAGTTGGTATCTTCGCCTGCGAGCTCTTCTTTGTGAAGGGAAAGGACGTCGCTGACAAGAATGAAACAGAAGTTAGTTTGACTTTGCAAAGCGAAGCAAAGGCATGACTCACTTGAGGTAGCCGACAATTCCTGTGAGCGAAGGGATAGCTTGGGCATACACACTGAACTCAACTTCTCTGGGGAATATGAACATTGCGAATGCTTCACCAGTCCCCGACATGCCCCTAACATATCTCGGAAAGCCACAGCAACAATCCAAAGTCGTATCTGTGTCACGCCGTTCATGAGGGACTTTAGGTTCGTGCCACAGCGAAGTCATGCACTTCACTGTCGCGGTCACGATACCATTTGCTTGCATGTGCCCAAAATGTTCATGTAGCATTCGCAGCTGTTTGGCTAAAGCTTCCAAGATATCCGTCTTCTGTTCAATTTTGCCCATGAGTCGCAGGCAGAAGTCTTCAATTATATCCAACCGGTCTCCGTATACGTACGTCTTCGATGTGGATGATCAGCGCAGTGTATGTGCCGATGAACACTCGGGTTGCCTCAGACTTGAGGTGAGAAAATGCAAAATAGGCCATGGCTGACCCGGCTTCGTTTGCCTTGAGGTAGGACGGTGAGGCTTCAAGGGATACACCGAGAGATATGGCATCGTTGAGACATTTTTGGGAAAATTCGGCGTTCATGGGGAGGCGATGTGCCTTCACTCCACATTTATGAAGCATGGACTCGATAATGAGTTTCATATGCAACAAGTCTACCTATATGCCAGGAAAAGTCAGCTTCGCGCCGTGGCAAAGGAAGAAATATGGCGTGTACCCTGTCGTTGGCTTGTGGTGTGAGTGGACTATCAACCTCGCGGTTGGTGGCGGAGAGAGACATCGAAGCGATGGCTTATGCAGCTGTAGCACTGTCTACTTAAATACCTGCTCAATCAAGGATTGTGGCATCCGTATCGTGGGTGCTAGTGAATAGGTAGTTACAATCTTCGGTATCCAGATCCCTGCGCAAAGGATACAACGAGGGCACGAAGACTACTTGGTTGATTTAGCATCAGCTTGAGTTTGAACAAACTCTGCGCTAGACGATCTGTCAGCTGATGCTACCATCGCAAGACATCATGCATCATGCGTCAACGACTTCGTTCAGGTCTGACAACGTTCGATATCGAAGGGAACGAACGCACCTGAATGCCGACATAAATGCTTCTCTGCAATTGGATGATACGCCACCGGATTGATCATCGGTGCGAACCCCCACCAGTGACTGATTGAGCTTGAGTTTGGCCGCAACTTGAAGCTTGAAGCTGGAAGTCGGTCAGGACGTCAGTGATCAGGCGCGTGATTACAATGCTGACCCTGACGCACCTGTTTGCCTGTCGAGATCGTTGAGACTTCATATTTCGCGATGAGGAGCTAATCTATATTTCAGGCTCTCATCAGTAATCGCGTCATGGTGTCTACTGTCCTCCCAGGAGAGACTGATAGCTTGTCTGGAGAGGTTTTGTGATAAGTCATACTTCGGCGAACTCGCCATGTTGCTTCGAAAGTACTACAACACTTCATCCAACCTATACCTTGCTGCAGAAACGTGATAGTCTACATATCCCTGCATGAAGCTTATGAACGCCCCATAAGCTTCTGTGGATCCACTAGACCTCACGTCCAGGAGCCTGCGCGAAGTTACCAGCGGACGATCTGGTCACTCAGGTGCAGAAAGATTTGACTTTTCGACGTGTTGTGATGGATGGCCATGGTGGAAATGAAATTGGTGTCCTCGCCTGCGAGCTCTTCTTTATATAGTGACAGAATGTCACTGTTTAGGTTGCAACAAAAGTTAGTTTGGCTTGCAGAGTGAAGAGAAGATAACACTCACTTGAAGTAGTTAATAGCCTCCGTAAGTGAAGGGATGGCTTGGGCATACACCTTGAACGGAACTTTCCTTGGGAACATGAACATAACGTATGGTTCACCGTTCCCCGACATGCCTCTCACATATCTTGGAAAGCCGCAGTGACAATCCAAGATCGGGCTATCCGTACCGTTGTGACCACTGCATTTGATGATGCCAACACGCTCGGAAGTTCCGTACTCGTACCACAGCGAGGTTACCCACTTCATCGTTCCGATCAATATACCATTCGCTTGCATGCTCCCAAAGTGTTCACCAACCCGCCTCAAGTGTTTCGCGAAAGCTTCCAAGATGGCCGTCTTCTGTTCATCATTGTTGATGAGTCGTTGACAGAAATTTTCCATCACAAGGGGCCGATTCCCATAGATATCCTCGATATAGATGATCAACGCTGTATACGTGCCGATGAAAACCTTGGTTGCCTCAGACTTGAGGTGAGGGTATGCAAAATAAGCTATGGCCGCCCCGGTTTGGTTTGCCTTGAGGTAAGAAGGTGAAGCTTCGAGGGGTACACCCAGAGAAACCGCATCGTTGAGACACTTTTGGGCAAAGTCAGCGTCCATGGGGAGGCTGCGTGCTTTCAAGTCGCATCTACGCAGCATGGACTGGATCATGAGCTTCATGCTTGACAGGCCAACCTACATGCAGGCGTGGTCAGTGTCGTGCTTGCGAAACAGAGAAAATGTAGTACCCTATCATTCGAGTTTTCGACGTTGGAACTGGGATTGAAGGTAGACATTGAACCAATGTTGTAGAGGAAAGGTTCAGCACTGTCCACTTAAATACCTGCTTGGCTATCTCCTTGATGTTGAGCACGGTGGCGGTGGAACCCGCACTACGGGAATTGTTGTGCCCTCCGGTGTACGAGATTCTGCGTGACCGAAGGGAATGCGAAGGGTTTCCTTGATGGGACATGGGTTTCTCAAGTCAATTCCCTAGAGTACCGGAAAATACAAGTTTTTCAGCATCAAAGCACACATCATAGCAAGTTAACTGTTAAAAATAACTCACGATAAGCCAATAGCAGACTGACGGATCGGAGTGTCGAAATGACGCGTCCTACGCGCCACTATCACGGCGAAAGGGCTTTCGCATCTGGTTCAAAGTCGAGAGTCCCGCCACACAGTATAGGACGACTCTGGCTATGTCTTGTTTGAGAATGGGCTACACGGTGTTTATTCTTGGAGATATTGCTGTCTGGAAGGCCAATGGATCATTGGACCATGATGTAGTTGACGTTACACGAGATGGCCATTGGCGAGTCGACGTGAGACTTGTTCAGGTTCTCCATGGCATAAGATGCCTATACTTTCATGTTATGGATATCTTTATGATGAAAGCAGGGTAGACCTACTCTTCCAGGCTGGAAACCAACCTCTATCATCTACGACAAGAGGGGAGGCAAAGATGGAGATCTGTTAGGCGCTCTTTCGGCGCTTCGAGACTGCCTGAAGCTGCGCGGCTGCATCCTGGAGTCTTGATAGTATACTCAACGTTCGACGCATTCCTACCAGTGATCATGATTTTGCTTGAGGTGCAGTGCATGAACCATTTTGAATTGCTCTCTTTCTCAATATATCCTCTGTGACAGCCGCATAACGTTATCATCGAAACAACATTGAATGAGAAGCTTGCGAAGTGAGTCTGCCTCAACTTTCGTGCCCGTCTTTGTCGTTCAAAGTATCGGCGTGCTTGATAAGGCCGTCTGCATTGGATGTACTATTCGTCGACTACGATGGCGTTCGCTTCCATCTAACCAGCCCGGAGAAGAAGACGGTCTTGTTGCTGTCGATGCAAATTCGATGCTGGGATGAGCTCGTGCAGTATGGAGCTTTGGATGTATTGAAGCGGGAGTATGGACCACTGCTTCTGGATCAAGCTGAGCCAGAGTACAACGCGAGCTTGCAAATCGATCTTGAGCAAGTGCCTGCTGATCCTGGTGCGTTAGTTCAACCCCACTAGAAGCCTCCCCATTGAACCAATTACGCTATCAGAATCTCGCAAAGCCTTTGTATCTTCGGTTGCTCACCTCAAGCGTAATGCTTTGGCTGCGCCTTTCGAGCGCGCCTTTCAGACGCAGAAGCAACTTGAGGCGTCTGGCTCTGGTCAAGGCGACTTTATGTCTGTTCACTACCGTGATGAGGAAGCGATCTACATCCAAGCCGCCAACGATCGCGTCACCGTGATATTTTCTACTGTCTTCAGAGAAGAGACAGATCGGATATTTGGAAAGGTTTTCCTACAGGTACGAATCATCGGGTATACCATTGATTGCACTAAACATTGACTCCGCTCGCACAGGAATTCGTTGACGCGCGTCGCTTGCCCACTATTCAAAATGCGCCTCAAGTCCTATACTCTGCAAAGGATCCTCCCTTGGAAATCAGACATCTACCAGACCTGCGGCAGTCAGAAGAGATCGGTTATGTCACGTTCGTCTTATTCCCTCGACACTTCCAAACCCCCGATATCGCCGCCGGGACTATTTCTCACATCCAACTCTTCCGAGACTATTTGCATTACCATATCAAGTGCAGCAAGGCCTACATGCACTCTAGAATGCGGCACCGGGTTGCAGAGTTCCAGAAGGTGTTGAACAGAGCGAAATCGGAATCAGTGGCAGCCGAGAGGAAGACGGTGACGTATGTAGTTCTGCACCCATCCAACTTGCTGGTAACTGATATCATGAGTGTAGTGGTCGTTCAATGGTTTCTCGCTAAAATGCGTGCCTTCATCTTGTCATCTTGTAACATCACACATTTTACATGGATTATCATACAATTTCGTCATCGAGTGGTCATCTATCCAGGTCGACAGTTCATCGCTACGCCGTGGTGAGACAAGAAAAACGCTTAAACAAGAAGACTTCTGGGGAACGGATATTCCCCGGTATACCTACGCGTGAGCATGCCAAGGGACACCTTCCGGCGTGCTTGGATCCCTTTCTACGATGCTTAGTCGTCTTTCCTTGAATTCATGGCGCAACAGCTTGCGACAGATCTCATGCGCTCAGGCTCGCCCTAGTGACGTGGAATATTGTTGACAACTTGGCCCATCTGAATCTCCCGAAGATATACCCGAGTAGGTGCCGATGCTCTCTCGGAGTACACCCCGCATTACTTTCCTCTCGTAAGTCATGCCAAGGTGCGGGTTTTGTGCCCAACATACGTGCTTTTCGATGCTTGTCCGTACCTGAGATTGTTATTCCCGGTACTGACCCCAGTCTCTCGACAAGCCTGCTGAGGCCTGAAGCCGGAACAATTATATGCTGGACTTTGTAGGTTTTTGCGTGCTACCTCTGAAGACAACCCAGGAACGATGGTCATCCCGGTGAGGTATAAAGAAGATGCCTCTGGCGTTCCTCTTTGAATTCAAGCTCCCCCGCTGCTTACCTCTCCCTTCCGCTTCCCTCCCCTTCCCCCACACCAACACCAACAATGAAATTGTCTGCCACTTTCGCTTCGCTGCTCTGCGCAATCGTTGGCTCGATTGCCACACCATTGGTTTCACGCGCCGCGCAAACAGACAACCCCTACTTGTTGGGTGACCAGTGAGTCGGCTTCTTATGTGTATTTGCTGGAGGACGCGAATTCAATATTGTTTTCGCTACTAGATACGTCAGCCCTGTCTACGGCGACAAAGGTTCGTCCTTGTTTTCCTTTCAGTTCAGTCAATTCTAATATCTCGCTCTCAGTCGTCGCGGCGGCGGCAACAATAAGGGCTCGGGGGGACAATGAGCTGGCGGACAAAGCGCTTGCTGTTGCAGAGGTAGTATCGCCGCGACTCACGTTAATATCAATCTCCTGAACTCTTCTTAAAGGTCCCGACCTTCATCTGGATCTCCGACACCGCTGCTGTCCCCACCATCAGCACGTACTTGCAAGATGCCCGAGACATCGAAGCTTCCACTGGCCGTAAACAAGTCGTAAATATCGAAGTTTACAACCTTCCAGATCGGTAAGTCAGGTTCTTCCGAGTCTCTGTGAGACCTTGTTGACCCGCACTCTCTTATAAGTGACTGCTCCGCTGCTGCATCTGCTGGAGAGCTGAGTATTGCCGACGCCGGAGAGTCGAGATACGAGGCCTACATAAAGCGCGTCGCCAGTGAAATTCAGCGTTTCCCAGATGTCACCGTCGTGATTGGCCTTGAGACCGATTCAGTTGGCAACCGTATGCTCGGTCCACTCTTTGCACTGTACTTGAATCTTACGAGTCGTTAGTTGTCAGCAACCAGAGCGTCCCCAAATGTGCTGGAGCCGCCGAGGTCCACGTCCGTGCTTCCGCTTTCGCCGTGGCTGAACTGAGGTGGGTCGCGACTCGTCATTGCAATTCGATCGGCTGACCTGTGCGCAAATAGCAAACTTCCCAACGTCTACATCTACTTGGATGGTGCTCACGCTGCTTGGCTCGGATGGCCAGACAATCTTGGGCCCACCGCCGACATTCTTGCCGAGATCCTCAACCAGGCTAAGGCTCTCAACCCCTCAGCAGCCGTCCGAGGAGTCGCTACCAACGTCTCCAACTATAATGGTCTTGGAAATGCCACAAACTTTGGCTATGATGAACTCATCTACATCCAAAACTTGGCTCCTCTGCTCACGGTCAGCGGCTACGGACACAATATTTGCTGTGGATATCTTATTGACGTGTTGATCCTCTTAGGCACGAGGATTCCCCGCACACTTCATCGTCGACCAAGGACGCTCAGGTCAACAAGACTACCTGAGATCTGGTGGTGACTGGTGCAACAACAAGGTGAGATATCTATTACCACATAACTATCCATACATTGACCATAATTTCAATTCTCAGCAAGCTGGCTTTGGACCACGCCCTACCGCTGCCACGCCCGATCCTCTCATTGATGCCATTGTCTGGGCTAAGCCCGGTGGAGAGGGTGACGGCACCAGTGATACTACCGCAGTCCGCTTCGATGAGGCTTGTGGAAGCCCAACGTCTTTGATCCCAGCCCCAGAGGCTGGTGAATGGTTCCAAGAATACTTCGAGCAACTGATCGAGCTTGCCAATCCCCCTTTTTAAAAAGAACATA
>JAPEVF010001034.1:0-14999 GCA_029747585.1 Pleurotus djamor | reverse complement strand
CCCAGCGAAAACGCAGAGGTCGTCAGGTTCGGTATGAATTACAATTTTCACTGACATCGCAGTACATCCTGAAAGCTTCAATGTCACCTTTCGGCTCTACTCTATACCTGCTCTATACACGTTCACTCAACACCCCCACCACACACCACAAAGCTATACGGCACCCATTGTCTTATCCTCGGTCCGCTCAGCGAACGCGCAGTCATTTTTACATCCTCTAGCTCAAGCTCTATCCTAGCCTGGGAGAACTCCCAAGGTCTGTGCCTCCCTAACGAACTTGTTCACACATCGCTCCGATCGCGCAGTCCCGTTCTTGCTCCGATCTCGCCTTATGCACCATACAGCAAGGTTGACTTATCGCAGCATATCGACCACCACTCCTCGTCATAGCATCAAATCCACCTTTGAAATGAAATGATATAGTTTTCGATAGGATATCGTCACCCGCGAGACTTTGATCAAAGCCTTGCCGAACAACACGGCCTCCCTGTGTTCACGCGCTTGCTTCTTGTTCATTCGCTGAGCCTCTTCATCACCCCAATTCTCAACACTGAGCAAGCTCAAGCTTCAAGAGGGCCCGCTCCAGCTATCTTCTAGAACGAATATATCGATGGTGAGATTGTGGAGAGCCACAATTGACAACTCTCAACCAGAAGTATGCACCTGCAGTGAAGAAATGTATATAACAGACATGTCTTTCGTCTTCGAACTCACAACGAAAGACATCCGAGTCCAACTGTACGTCTCTGAACCAATCCACACCTCTCTCGCACACCAGTACTGATCCCCCCTCTGACAGCACTTTCGTCGGACAAGTCGCATAACGCCAGCTTCCTAACCGAAATTCTAAACATGTGTACGTCATTTAGACACCCTTCACACTCTCGTAAACTATGTCGACTGACCTAGTGAATTCCATAGCCCTCCCTCGCGCCGCGTTCCTGCGTCCCGGCAAGCCTGAAGAATGTTACTTCTTCCAAGGCAGCCAGTACGTGCGAATGAGCTCTGTCCCCAACGGCCCCAACGCCAAACCCTACTTCGGTCCTACCAACTTCCAAAACGAGTGGCCCTCCCTCAAACAAGCGGGCTTCACGTCCATCGACGCTTGTCTTCCCAACCCCAAAGACGACTCCGAAGTCTACTTCTTCAGCGGTAAACAGTACTGCATGATCAAAGTCGTTCCAGAGTCTAGCGACGATAAGCTCCTCATCGGGCCTAAGAGCATCGCTGACTTCTGGCCTTCGTTGAAGAAGGCTGGGTTCGACGAGGTCGAAGAGGTATTCCCCAGCCCCAGGGGTGGAGGGGAAACTTACTTCTTCAAGGACTCTGAGTATTGTCGTATCAAGTTTGTGTCGGGGACCTTTGAGGAGAGTTTGTTGAATGGCCCGACTAGTATTCAGTCTGGTTGGCCATCGTTGAAGGCTGCTGGATTTGATACCATTGACGTGGCGATCGTCAGCCCCAAGGATGCCTCCCAGGTCTACTGTTTCAAGGGGGACCAATACGCCCTCATCAAGGTCGTCCCCGGTTCCACCACTGATACCCTTCTCGAAGGGCCTATGGATGTCGCGGGAAGCTGGGGTGCGCTCAAGCAGGCAGGCTTCTACTAAATATCACAAAGTCCGTCAGAATTAGCAAGCAAAATGTTCTTGTAAACTTGTACAAATGCGAAGTTGATATGTTGGTGTTCTCGGCCTCATGATCCAGAAACTTACTCAGGCGCCCATACAATTTATTGGCGCCAAATTGATGCCCATAGCCTTTTTGTCTTGTCCACTCGACTGCATCGAGGCGAGCACCTCTTACCAGCTCCTGCTGGTCCTCGCTGTCCTCTTCACCCAATCCCCTCACACTCACGATGGCAAACTATGGCTCTACCGCTACCACGACCCCCTCAAATCCAAATGACTCCATAAAGCGCACCAAGATTCTGCTTCTGGGACTCAGACGGAGCGGGAAAACTTCCATACAACAAGTTCTTTTCAACAATTTATCACCAAAGCAAACTTTCTACCTGGAACCGACCATGAGAGTGGTCAAACATGCATATGAGTGAGTTACATCGTCTCAGGGAAGCGGGGACATTGAATGACGTTACTACAGTACCCTCATACCATTGGAAATATGGGATTGCCCCGGAAACATCACTGCGGACACGCTGGGCGCACCGCTCTCACAATTTTCTTCGTTGATCTTCGTCATAGACATTCGCGTGAGTCATACACACCTCCGTCGCAACCCCTTTCACCTAATACAGCCCAATTCCAGGATCTCTACAATCAAGCAATATCTAAATTAGTGGAATTTATAGTCGCCTCATACCATCAAAACCCAAATATTAACTTCGAGGTCTTCGTCCATAAAGCTGAGAAGCTGCAGGAGGACGACAAGATCGGTGAGACCGGAACTTGCGTACGGGTCTCCACGCCACCTAACGGCTGCTGCAATATTACTCAGAAAATTTCCGACAAATCCATGAACGCGTATCTGACCGTCTACTAGACATTTCGGCCGATTCGCCTGAAGATGGTCCGAATTACGAGCAAGTCCAGCTTAACTTTCATCTCACGTCGGTGTACGATCACTCTCTCCATGAGGCGTTCTCTCGCGTCCTACACAAGCTCTTGGATAGTTTGCCATATCTTGAAGAGTTGTTGAATGGTTTCTGTGCGGTGTGTATCATCTCAATCCCATGTGTAGCAGCTCTCTTACATTACGTCACATCAAGAATTCGCAATCCCCAAAAGCATTCTTGTTTGACATAACGTCGCGCCTCTATATTGCCACTGATGCCTCTCCGGTCGACTCAGCAACGCATAACCTCTGTTGTGACTACTTAGGGATGATCAACGCGTTTGGTCCACTATACAGGCGCGTCTTCCCGATCTTAGGTTCTAACTTTTAACCTGACTCCTCATTCTAGGTCTAAAGCAGCCAGTCCATCACGGAAGAAACGAATACCGCCGTCTATAAGCGACGCTTCAGCACCGTCGACATCTCCTTCTCAGCCTCAAACACCACCTCCTACTGCCGTCACCCCAACTGCGATTCACAGCCCCGTAGAGCCCAGCTCACGGCGCCCTTCGGCGTCTAATCATGCCATATCGTCAGGTCAACCCTTTTCAAAACAATCGGCCATCCATCCGGGCTCTAATCTCCTCCGCCCTGCCCTCACACCGACTACATCATCATCAGGAAACACTGCCGTCTCCAGTAGCGCCTCATCATCTCACCAAAATTCCCTCGAGACACCACCGCCAAAAGACCTTTTCTATCCATCCGCTTCTACTACTCTTTCTCCTACTCCCACTGCGTCAACGAATCACAGTTCGAAACACGGAAAATCAGTGCTTAGTAACCATACCTCGGGTACGAGTACGCCCAATGGGTCACGACCAAGCAACCACACGGCAAACAATGCTGTATCTACCAATGTTGAGTATACTTACCCGAATGCAACCACGCTGACGTACCACGCGTTGACACCGCATCTGGCATTGCTGGCACTGCTGCCGAGCGCTGTATACGAAGGCAGAAGGGGTTTGGTTGAATGGAATGTTGTGTGGGTGAGAGAAGGTGTACGGGAAATTTGGGAGGTGGAGTGGGAAGGACGAGGTGGGTGACGGATAGTGGCCGTCACTGTTTAGGGTGTTCCATCACTGCTGTACCTACACCTGTACATCTTTACCTTGTACTTGTCCCTTCTATGACAGATCGACATCATCAAGTGGCAAGCCAGCTTCCCATTTCGCGATGAATGCCGGGACTTGGTTGCGGAAGGCTTCTGGCGTGATCAGGGACGCTCTTTAGGAGATCCAGGGGCCGAGCCGTACGTTCGGGGGTAACCCAGGTGCATGGGAAACTTGGAGCCCATTAAAGACGTAGTCAGACATTTGACAGAAATAACGATATAATGAGCGAGCCACCCGAGTCTAACTGAGTTGAGGCCTTACGGGTTTGCGTCCAAGCATTCTAGGGCAGGGATAATGTCTGATTTATTGCGAGAAAAAAGACGATGGGTATAACAATCACGACGACAAACGTAGCTACGTCAGTGGCAACAGCCCTGTGACTGATTGGGTCGCTATTTCTCAATATGCGATAGTGCGAAAAATAAATGTGCCTTTCTAATTTCTGCAACACATTCCGTGGAGAAGAAACCAGGGGGTTGGGAAGGGGCTAGCCGCCGCTAGCCGCACAAGAATCATTGTCCGATGTTCACGCTGTTGCAACCGCGCTCTATATGGTTTATCGATCTGTCCGTGACCGCGGTAATCAATTCAAGCTACATAATAAATAATAAATCATGCCGAAGGTGGACCTACAAAAGAACAATTCAGGGTACTAAATTCACCGGGAAGTACTTCTGGAAATCGGTACTTGCGGCAAGAGCCTTCGAGGAAGACGCCGTCCAGGTGCGTGTCTTGATGAATGAAATCAGGGCGCTCAACTTCACCTTTATGTGGCCAATGGTGTTAGCCAAGTTTCTGTGCCGTTGCTTGATTTTTCTGGTCAGGCGAGTGCCACCAAAGCGTGTAGGCGATGCGATACGAAAAAGAACAATTCAAGAACAATGTACGGACCGAACTTGACCGCTAGGTGCTATCAGGACCTGACGGGAGTCCAAGGGTTAACAGCGAAACATAATTGAACCGTTTCGCGACTTTTGCCACCGATGAACTGCTAGCGTGAGCCTCAGAATCGAAGAGGAAAAGGGGGCCGCATAGCGAATGTGCAAGGAAAATGAGACCGCGTCCACGATGTAGAAGCTGGTTGGGGCAAGTGAGAAATTGGTGGCATCTAGAATTCTCTTTCCTTGAGCACATGAACACAAATGAACCGCTGAAAGNAAAAAAGAAGGTACTCATGGATCAGGGAACAGCGTGTGAGGTCCTTGATATGACCCCCAAAGCTCGCAGATTGGTAGATACTTACCAAAAGGTACTACGGTTGCAAAAGGCATAGATCCACTGCCTCTCCGTCTGAGCTGGTGCCGCGACCTGGAGTGAGGGTTCAAACGGCCTGGTTTGGCGGCAGGAACCTAGTCGCAGAGGAGAAGCACGCTATTCGTAGATTGGAGATTGATACGACACGCGTGATTACGCTTCACGACATTAAGGCTTGAAAACGATTCAGGATTCAGGCGACAGCCTCAGGTATACAGGCCAGAACAGGCTCGAGGATTTCGTCGAAGGTACCTGCTGAAGCCTGCTGAAGACAACGGCCGATGTTCGGCTGGCCGACTGAGAGACAATCAACTCGTCTCAGTGGCTAAAAATGTCTGGATCGGTCACGGGTGTAAGAACCTCATTCCTATCGAGTATATCATCATTGTCCATGCACACGAAGCGTTAAACTCAGACTCACTGATAGATGTACAATGATAAGGAATTCTTCGAACGGAGCACGGCAGGCCGGCTTGGCTTGTGCGAGTTCGGTCACGGTTGAAGAATGTTGGGAGCGTTCTACCGCAGTTAAATCTAACAACAGATAAGTTAGCTGAAGTGGGACTTTCTCGGACGTAGAGGGCTTTACCAATTTGCCATGGTTTCGCATATCATAGGCCAGTGCTGACCTGCGGAATCCGGGAAGTATGATGATGCGAAAAAAACGTGTCGATTGCCACTGACGCGAGAGGACTTGAGGTTAGGACGTCGGTAAGTAGCTTTCAATCGGACCTCGCTTGTCGACGCGACATTGTGGATGACGACGTCGACCGTCGTTCGCTTCCGAAGTGATTTATATGCCGGACATGCCGCAGGCAGACAGTTACAGTGAAATCGTTGGCATCTTTCAACAATGGGAGTAAATTCGACGGTGAGGTGGACTGGAGAGGACATGAATGGTTGGCGGTAGCATCAGGATGCTGGGGAGTCAACTGTACCCTTAGTATTTTATTTATGTACTCGGTTGATACAAAGAGTATTAATGGGTAAACTTACCCATCAATTCGCCGATGGATCAACCAAAGGGCGATGTCCGCGGTTATGTGACGGAAATCGGGACCAACACTGCGAGTCATCGCTCTGGACGATGCACATAGCTTTGACACTGGAAGACTTCGTTGGCTAACGACGCTGATCAAGACATGTTCGGCTTTCAAGTTTCGTGAACTACTTTGGAGCTACTTCGTTTAGTCGTTCGGGAACTACCGAGCATCGCAATTCGGGTTAGGAAAGATAGGAAATTATGGCATTAGAAGCATCTCATGTACCTATTAACACTAGCTAGCGCGGAGACTTTTGAACATTTACTTACAACCTAGTTACAGACCAGTAGAGTAGATAGAAACCCCCACCAAGGTTTCCCAGAGACTCAGATGATTTCATCTTCCGAAGTTCAGCTTCCACCTTCACCGTGCCTTTCTCAAAGACAATACCGTCCCAGAGGTTTATCCATGATTCCTGTAGATTGAACTATCAGTCATGATGCAATTAGCCGTGGGGTTAAGTGATACTCACAGGTGAATGACAAAACATGTACGTGTCGTTCGGCGTGGCATCAGGTCCCTCCATCAGGAAACCAGAAGCATTGTCGGTGAAGCCTTTCTCTGGAAGGGCACCTTGGGATCCAAAGATCACAGACCCAGGCAGCGGCGAGAGGAGACCGCCAAGCGCCTTTGCTAGGTACTCCTGAGCTGCCTCTGAGAACAGGTGAAATACTGATGTGACGTGGATGGCGGACACTTGTCCATGGAGAGGATTGAGACTCGTCAAGTGGTTGAGCGCAGGGACCTCTTTGTTTGGGACAGCGTATGCTGGCCTACGGACTTCGAGGTGCGCAGGGTTGAACATATCCCCGGTGATAAAGGGGACAGGGAACGTGTCTGGCGTGCTCTTGAAGAGCTCATGCCCGATATCCCAGAATTCTGCAACCAAATGTCAGGTTTATGCGAGCCACATGCAGGGGTGCTAAATGGCGAACTTACGACGGCGCAAATCGGTAGCGATGACGTTATGGATAGGGTAGCCGTCATGAATGACCTTTCGGGTATCGACGCCAACTGCAACAAAACGTCAGTCGGTTAAAATGGGGGAATGAAGACAAAGAACACGTACAGCAACAGCCAGCGTCCAGAAAAATTGCACCGTGGCGCTCGCGTCCAAGCTGAAGAACACGTTGATAAGCACCGACTTGTGTGCATCGATGTCTAGCAAGAATGGATAAGAAGACGTCGGCTTCGACGGCGGGCCGGTTGCTTACTCTGTGAAGCCGAAGTTGTGAATGCACGGGTATCGGACAACCTAACCATGGGTCATGAGTAACGACCAAAGATATCCTTGTATGAATAGACCCACTTTGTATGATTTGGCCTGGATGCGTATCAAGTGTTGCCTAATCTCTTCGTCGCTCTTGACGCCAGTTATTTGCTTGAAAAAGGCGAGTTTCTTGGGCGTAAGGCGGTAAGGATAAGTAGGATCGAGGTCAAGCCGTGGTCCAGTGTGTGTAGTAGCAGGCATATTGAGGATACGAGGTTACCGAAGTTGATGGCGGTATGAGTGGTTAGCATTCTTTATATAACCGGGTGACGGTACCTGCTGCTAAACGATATGGAGAAACTTCTCAAATCGGGGCATGTAGTACACCGGCGGCACATACAGCCTGTCTGCGGTAAACGCACCTGCGTTACCGCGTGCCAAGGTAACGCTGGGCCCTCTCTCATAAGGCAACGAAGGCAGGAGGACGGAGATGGCCCCACAGACGGGCCCACAGGCACGACCTGCCCTCATTTGTCTTTGCAGCTACAAATACGGTCCAATTGCGAGACCAAGCCGTTTGTGGGGGATCCGAAGCAAACCAAGGACTCAAACTTTGTGGGCAATTTGTGGCTGGAAGCCGCGATCATGATAGTCGGGATGAACTTGGCCCGTGGGAAACGCCACCCTCCGTATGTTTTTTTTCCTGATTTTCTGACTTACTGCCAGGTTGCCCTCCGACTTGCACTAGCTCACGCGGCCAACGTCAGGCCTGATTTTGAGTGTCCTTTAAAACAAGATCCTGTGTATATATAGGCAAGAGCTGCGACCACATGCTCACCTGCTTTACTGAGGCTCTCTTCTTCCGTTTCCTAGATCATTCGCGACCTGCGTGCATGTTGGCATCGCAGCTCGCTGTTATCTTGACCAGATGAATCTTGTGATCGGTTATAGGCACGCTAGTCCGCGTTATCATTTGCCAACAGTAACGGCTTCGCTTCCTGATTCCTGCTAAACGATGATGAACTACCTTCTTATAGTAAGCACAACAAACATACCATCGTTCGCCATCAACCGCGTGCGCCTCATGTCTCGGGACTAGTTCTCTTTCGGGCTCAGATCGCTCTAACTTTATGACGAAAACAAACGACTTTTCCCGCTCCTCCTCGGTGTGTGAGAATCGGTTTTCTACTACATGAACAGGAATTTTCTCACAACTTGCCTCATTCCAGCAACGCCACCATCAAATGACGTCCCGCAACTGCGCGATCGTTGCTTATGACCTCTTATGACGGTCGCGTTCTTCTGTCTACGGAGCCTTCAATCGGCGTCTTTGCAATATCACGCCACAACAAGCGGAACGGTTTACCGTAGCTGCAGTGCACCCATCATCGTGCCTTTATTCTCCGCTGAGAGCTTCACCGAAATATCTGGCTGGTGTAGCACACATGACCATATGCAGACAAAGCTACAGTCCTTGGGCCCCCAATAGGGACCGGAAGCTTTCCCCTTCCCAATAGATTTGGAGTGGCCTGGGTGAAACCCTTGAGCTGCGCAGGTCACCGGATCCCGAGTTTAGCTTGCATGTCTTGTTCACCGATATTATCAACGCCTTAATGGCAATCTTTGGCTCGACTCTCTTTTCCCGGAGCTCTACTTTGTCACCCCCGTTTTACAGCAATAGCGCGATCTTCTATCCAGGCCCTCTCCCGTTTACGATATAGTCGAGGTGTTCCACGATTCCCTTTTCTTCGGCACTGCTTTTCAGCCACACAATTGGGTTCACAACAGGCGATTGGCCAATCCTTGATCGATTATTATTGGCCTTTCCTTGTAATGGTGGAGGCTCTAAACGCGTTCCCGCGTTCTCGCCAATCTCTGGACCTACGGCCTTTGAGAATTAGGTATTTAACAATTCATTCCGTGGTCTAGATCGTTAAATTTCTTTTACGCAGGGGTTCCTCCTCGTACACACCTCCACAAAACGTTCCTGGATGAGGTGCCTACAGGTTCCAGCCATTTTTCCAAATTTGCTTTCCCCGTTCGCTCGTTCACACATACTTGATGACGGGTGCTTCTCAGGATTGCTTTTCATCACGTATCTGCCCCGGGTACGTCGTTTATAGCTCACGGAGCTACGAAAGCTTTAGAGGGCGATCAGGGTCGGGCGATGTGTCAACTTGGTTTACATCCATCGCTTCATCTGAGAGGAATACATACCGCCATTGCTTTGTTTCTCCCTCATCGGCTAAACTTGCATTGTTGCTGTGGTTGTCTTCTCTGTTCGACTCGTCTCCAACCCCAGGGAGGTATCCTTTGGAGCTGTTGCTTTGTGCGTGGTCCAGACCCGCTTAGATCTTGGATTGGTGCTAACTGTTGAGCCAGAGAATCGAACACCTTGCGTCACCCGCTATCTGCATTGGGGTCTCACGAGTGCTAGCTTCCATTGTTGCAAGAACTCTTCACCATGCGATACATGGCCTCGTGAGTGCGTTAATAGGCACGCAGAAGCACCAAGTACAAGGATTGCGGTTCACCCCAGCCCTGGTACGCAGAAATAAAGTTTCGAACCATGTCCTAGGGACCTTTTTAGGTCGATAGCGAGCCTTCTGAGCGCTCGCCGCCACGGGGTATGAGTTCTCTCCCGGGTAGGTACCATCACACCGATTCATCAACGTTCAGCCGCAACACTTGCCGCCGGGCTCTCAGGACGCCTACGTAAACCTACAATGCTTACGACGCGCTCTTCTTCGTTTCTTGACGTCCAGCGGACCTCAAGGTTCGCTGTAGTGTGCGCGTTAACCTTGTCAATGACCGCGGCAAAGCGGGCAGGACCTCCAACCTCCAACTTGTCTTCACCTACGCAAGTGTTCTCCTATACCCAATATTTAACTTCGCTCATCTCGAAGCAGGTTCGAAGACGCGTACTTAGACTTCAGCGCAAAATAGTTTTGCCCGATACTTTGAAGTCTAATCCTCCCCAGTGTCCAGTTTCACCTCGGAATGCGACTGCATACCATAGATCCGAAAATAAAACTGTCTAACGACCCTTCCTCGGGGTTCGTCCTCCACCCGTTAAGTTCTGTCATACCTGCCTCCTCCCACACAAACTTATCTACGTACTCACATTCACATTCAATTGCNTTTTTCGCCAACTCCGACCGAAGCGTAGATGTCAGTAGTGACTTGTTGGCGCACCCGAGAACTTAAAGTGTGTACCCTCTTCCACTGCGTCTTCACCCTGTAAGACTGTTTAAGTCCGATGGTTCTTCCAGGCCAGCGGCGATTGCTTATCCTTCCCGGCGGCCAGACGTCCTTCTACAGTGTTCTTCAGTGACACTCATGATGCGTCCTTCCATTCCGACGCCTTCGCCTTGTCTTCGGTCTTCCTGCTTATCTTCATCCTGCTGCTCAGACGTCAACCTTCGTGCTGGCAGCTCTTCTTCGATATTCTCCGACACGCGCAGGCTTGTGGACTCAGGAGGGCTTTACTTCGATTCCCGTCTTGACCTACCCACGCCGTCTTACTTGCATCGCCTGAGAAGGTGATCTGGCGACTGAGAGGGGGAGACTTCTTTCTGGCTCTTTGTTATGTCCACTCCGAGGAGGAGAAACCCTTTTCACCCTCGATTTACAAGAATCTGGGGCTTGATTTTCTGAATGAATCTCTCGTCATTCCATACAACATCTACGCCTGAACGGCAGTAACATTCCAGGCTTCTACCCCATGAGTTTCGTCAATATTATATGACGGGTATGTACTGTACTCGACCTGTCATCGGTAGGATGAATACAAAGCACGCAATGATTCCCTCGTTCCGACTGCGCTCAATAAAAGATTGAAATCTTTCCCTTTCGCTCAAGATATCTCAGAAGAGACAGTCTAAGGACAGAGCCAAGATTGACCACAGGATAGCTTGTATTGGCCTGGACCGTTGCGAGCTTGCCACCCTCCTCCCGTCGAGGTAGACCAATGGGGAGACAGACAACCAAATCTAAGTGCTTCAAGCACTTCCATGGAGGCAGATCCTCATAAAATATGGACGACAACATCTACGCTACATCACCTACTCTGACACGAATATACTAATACACGAATATGCTTTGGATTGGTAGGTGGTAGAAATCTTTCAAGAGGGAAATGGATATGCATCAAAGGTCGAGACTTTCGGTGTTACAAAGGGTATCATGTTCATCAGTCGTAGGGAAAGAGATGGGTGTCCATATATCGTTCATGACTTGTAATTTTCACCCCGAGGGTCATACGAGCAAGACGCCCGAAGACACCAAGTCATCCCTCCAACGAACAGAGGTGGGGGCTCCTCGCCCCTGGGCCCGAGACACGTGATCGTACTGAGCCCATATTGTCGTGATGACGCGTTCGATCGCTAAACAGTTCCCAATGTTGTCCGTGGACTGGCAGCGAAGGTGCATGACTAGCAGGTCGCGGTGCGTGTCACGAGTAGTGAGGATACCCATCATGAAGATGCAAAACACAAGACTTCGAACAGTGTGTCGTTGGATCAATCTGTCTGAAGGAATGTAGGCGAACCATGAGAGGGTCTCGTCGATGAGATCCGAGATGGAGGATACGTTGGGCCGAGCACCTAGCTTTAGAGTCTCAAGCCATGTTCGCGTGGTCAATGCGAAAACCTGGGAGGTGTAAAACCGAGATATTTCAACTGGGTCGTTGGAAGTAGTCGGAGCTGAACGAGAATGATGGGCGAGAACCGACTCCGTTTTGAAAATGTCTTCGCATCTATCTTGGAGATTGTAATTGACATCGTTCCAGTGTGTCGAAAGCCAGGAGGTTTGGCTGAGCGCCCAGAAGACATGATTGTGACAGCCGATGGTGTCTACCATGGAAACAGAATGTTCGTGGGGGCGGAAGGGGTCGAACATTTGGTGGATTTGTGCGTGGAACCAAGGCTCTCTATTGAAAGTGACTGAAGCAATTACGTCAAACCAAAAGGTTGTCTTCAGAACAAAGATAAACTTTGGTTCTTGGTGGTGATGCAATAGAATCGATATATCGAGGTACTGATTGAAAACGGTGTTGAGGTACGTGCATGCGATAGCAAGCCAGTAGTTCCATTCCCCTGTCCCATTATCGAAAAGGACAGAAGATACAAGGAGCAGGGCAGCAATCGCATCATCCAAGGAGGGCCCATGCTCGCGCAAAAGTGTGTCATGCAATTGGTTGTACACCGGCTGTATCTCCTCGTCGGTTCCATCACGAAGTGCACTAGTGCCTGGAGTTATGTTCCTGCATTTATGGCGGTGAACGGACGATAGCACGCGGACGGCATTAGCGACGTCGGGGCTGACTTGTACAGCCTCGCATAACAGGGTGATGGTGGCCGATTTCTGAGAGAGAAGGTATTGGATTGGTATGACATTTACGAAGTAATGTTTGATCTTCTCATCGCATAGTGGGTGGTCTGACGACATCGGTGAGAACGGGCGCTGGGGGCGGGGCAGCCATTGTCGTAGGACTTGAGCCGTGTCTGTATCACTATTTCCTTGAAAAATCACGAAAGTAGGACCTGTGTTGAGCACAATTTGAAGCCCAGAAACTTCGTTCAGTTGACTGCTGTTGATCGAAAAGCCTCGTGAATCTGGGAAGAAAGACATTGGCCTGTTCATGATGGTTAGCCTTGAGGAGCTTGAGGCCCGTGTGCCGTCAATCCAATTCCAAAGGGCTTCAAACAGATCCCACGATCAATATTCAGACAATCATGTAAGCAAAAGAACAAACACTTACATTTTCCTAGTCCATGGCAGGCAAATGACTTTGTCCCCAGGCGGGCGATGCACGTGTGAGGAAGCTGCGTAAACATGTGGAGTTGCGGGCCATTTGTTGAGATATCATTTAGTCGAGTTACTCCGTTGAGGGACTGATTCAGTCTATGTGCCTCTTTAGATAACATCGTCGAGTGGGGGAACAAGAGGGGGGAGAACCATAACAGCGTCTAGCTTAACCCTTCTTGTATGAAAGACGTGCGCTTGTAAGATGATTTAGCTGAGGACTCTAATCGTCACAGCACCCCCAGAACGGGGCCTATTCATAACTTTGGTGTATGATTGGATACCGATGGCGTCTGAAGAACAGCAAGAGGTTGGCAAGAGGCCTGCGATCAGTGATTCAGCGGCAAATTTGACGCCTTAAGCGCTGAACGTGACACGAACCATGTTCTGAACCTGGCAGGACCGATACGGGAGTGTTGAATAGGTGTAGATATGAGGATGAGGAGTATCCTTTGAGTAGATAATGTCCGAATGGATCGCCTGAATGTCGCTCATGAAATCTCGAGAGAACAGCCTCAAAGGGATAGTTAAAGGATACCAAGTGATTACGGTTGTGTTGAGAATGGGTGGGTAACTTTGCGGTCACTCGGGAACCAGCGCCAGAAGCCCACAGATGGGCAAAAAAGAACTATTTTGCCTGCGAATTGATCTTGGGTATCTGAGACTTGGACGGATGTGGATGCTGGGAAGGCGAGGTTGACGGATAGCGTCCGTTCAGAACACTCGTCCGGCTGCAGTGTCGTGTGTGTGGACAGCCAAGAGGTTGTGAAGAGGGCCACGGCATTGACTCAAGGAGGTCATTGAGACCCATGTCGTTACGGAGAAATCAGGGAATTAGGGACTCCGGGAGATGGCATGAGACGAGAAAATATCGTCTGTTAAAAAGAGTCAACAGAGGGTTGGAGTTCGAGTTGGGTTAGAGTGGGAGATCCTTTAGTATTATTAGAGGTTGATTGCAAACAGGAGGTCGCTTCCAGGTGAATTAATGTTAGCAGGACTAATCGTGAGTGTTTTGAACGAAGACCGAATCCTAGACAGTGGGGTTCAAATTGAGGAGTAAATATTGAAAGGGGCTCCGCTCCTATTTATCCCTATTCGAAGGAATTCAGTCAAATCCATCCTTCGAAGAGCGTACGGACATTCCAGATAGACCATCAAGACCACGAGGATTTTCGGTGACAGCTTTCCGGTTGACTCACTGGTATCCTACGCGATGAGAGCCAACTTGACTGATACGGATGGGCCCTGCCAATTGTCACATTGGAACACATCGAATAGATCCTTAGAAGGCTACTATTGAATCCAAATTCAATCACTACGTCGCTTCGGAGCCTATGGTCTCGAATAATCCCAAGAAGAGTGAGGAAACCGCATGGGCGCAGACGAGGAGAGAATATAAAAAGCATGCTGGTATTAACAAATGCCTCATCCAACCTTCCGACACAAAGGATGAAGAACCTTGCAGTAGCTATTACGCTGTGTATCAGCATTGTGAACGCCGCCGTCAACGGGCCTTGCTCTGTCAATGGCACACCCGGCGTGTGTATAGCTACGGCATCCTGTGGTAGTGCAGGAGGAACCTCGCACACTGGTTTTTGCCCGAACGACCCCACGGACATCCGCTGCTGCACGAAAACTGCATGCGGATCTGGTGGAAACTGTCGGTTCACGAGCTCTTGCACGACAGGCAACATAGCTTCGGGTACGTTCACGAACCTCTTCTGCGAGAAAACCCAAGAACTGAACGCATGGTTCACGTCACAGGTCTTTGCCCGGGTCCGACAGATTTCAAGTGCTGCTTGCCCGCTTCGGGCGGTGGTGGCGCATGCCCGCCCGCAATCAATACTGCAACAGTCAACTTGATCAAATCATTCGAAGGATTCGTTGCAAGGCCCGCACCAGACCCCATTGGCTTGCCCACCGTTGGCTACGGCCATCTCTGTCAAACGTCTAGCTGCAGTGAAGCTGGACCGTTCCCGCTCACAGAAGCCCGAG
>JAPEVF010001033.1:0-15006 GCA_029747585.1 Pleurotus djamor | reverse complement strand
CTGACGATGAAGATTTGTGTTGACGATGAACATGGTCGCAAGAAATGGAGGCAACGATTAGGGAACGACGGGATCATGTTCAGGCGGCGGTCTCTACCTCCCTGGCGTACTCAAGGACACGGTCACGGATGTGGATACTTCGACCACGGACTCGCATTCCATTGGACACCTCTCTTTGTTATTGCTATTCTCCTCTTTTGTGGCTCCGGCATGTACCTTGGATACCCGTTTCTCTTGGACTGAATACCCTACTCTGTCGCCGTGATCGGTCTGCACTCTATGGACATTCGTTCGTGCGCTGAGTATTTATCAATCGAGTACTTTTGATCACGTTACGGCGACGCCTACTCTTTCTTGTGATTTTCGTCCCATCCAGTCCATGGTGACTGTCCCGCACCACCGCATCCTGGTGCCAGGCTGGAACATCCGCCTCCGTAATCTCAGCCCATATGTCATCTGTGCCATCTGATTTGCTCTAAAGCAGAGCTAGTACTCCACAAACTTGAGGCCGTAACATGGGAAGGAACCACGACGTTGCGAAGCCCATATTGACGCGGACTCGTCCCTGCCCAGGTTGATCTGGCCGAAAACCGAATATCGTGAGTTCGGTTCTTGACAATGGTATCTTGACGCCAGAAGTTGATGATTTGCTTACCGTTGCTCTCAGATTCGAAAGAAGTACAGTAGAGACGCTAACGTCTGTTGAAATCGGTGGAAATCAACCGAATGGACGGTAGGACTAGCAGGAATATGCGCGGCAGACCTGGTTGAGTATCATGATGAATATGGGTAGGAACGATGAGGACATGAGAAGTTCAATGGTGAGTAGCTCTATTGATGGGTTGACCGTGTGTACTCATCTTTTCTTCTCATTACGCTCCAGGTAGTTTGCGTTCCGGCCCGGGGGAAGTCCGCCTAGATCGACAACGTTCTGTTGAGTCAGTGAATACACCATCAACGAGTTTACGCTCCCATCATGGGCTAGACATTGCGGCGGAAACGTGACGTTTCGCATGGAGGTGGGAGCTGTACCATTTCATTGGTTTAAACGTATTTTGATTGTCTGAAGATCTGTCCTTGCCGTACTTTCCTTGTCTGCCAGCTCAAAAATAATTAGGACTTCGGACGCGCGGTGCAGCGGACTGACATCTAACTTCTGCTCAGGTGATCGTCTGATATACTCTGGATACCTTCGACCCAAATATCTTCCCAGTAAGTCGCGGCCTGTTCCATCTGATCGGAGTCTTCTGACTGGTGTCAGAAGGTTGGTACTCATCTCGAGTGCAATTTTTAGACGGTCGAATGTGCGAGGCTACCGGCCTGATCTACCGTGGTCTTGGATTCAAACAGGCATAGCGGTCGAAAGGGATGTCCGTCTCTTTCGTGTATTTCTTGATGCGTCACGGGAAGGAGGCTCCTCAGAGACCCGAAGCTGGCAACAAGAACGTCCTTCTTCAGCCCTTTTATCGAACGGTAGAACTCTTCATGTAACTCCTGCGAGCAGAATCCTCGCGCGAGGGTTTTGTCCTCCTTATTTTCAAATTTCTAGCCGTCTGTCAATTTTGCTTTAGCCTTGATTCCCTTTCACCGTTTACTACCTTCGTTTTAGGCGGGTAAAGACAGTGTTACCTCACTTAGTGGTGGGCTACACACTCTAACATTACCAAGGCTTAAGCTCTTAGCGCGTATCCAGATTCCATTTGACCTATTTTTGAGCCATCGAAACCCTTCTTCGTGTTCAACTGTTGTGCCAGTTTCGTTTGTTGTACTTTGTATTACTCATGACTAGCTATCCTCGTCTTCTGGCTTCAAAATTTGGCTACTGGGATAATTTTCACGCGTAAAACTGTTGCGGTACGATACACGTTAGCCTGCTTTGACAGACGGCTCAGTGGAGGCAATGAATACCGGAGGCTAGGATGCGAATGAGGGAGAACACGATCGAGACCAATTACGCGGAATGTTGGATGAATCATGTATCTTTAGCGTACGCGTAGCTAAACTAGTTGATATGTCAGTGAGATCGTGCCACGAAATCCCTCACTCAGGCTTCAACACATCCCCCATCATCTCCTCCGGAATCCCATAATCAGGCACTTGAGGGTTCGCGTAGAACGCCTTCATCTCCTCTTCTACACTTGGAATAGGGATGTCTGGGTATAACTTCCGTCCATCGAGGGATCCAGCGGCTTCGGCATTAGCGAGGGTGTTGTCACCACGGATGTAAAGGCTGTAGTAGTAGTCCGACGCGGCCTTTTTGATCCAGTTGGTGTTTTGGACGCGTGCGGCTTCTAGATCTTTCTCAGAGACCTATGCATTGATGAGTTAGCGTAACGGAGCGGAAGTACAACCACGAACAAACCTTATAATAGTCAGAGAAATCCTCTCCCGAAACCTCTTCAGCGACTTGCCAAGCCTCAGCTTGGGTCAGCTCTCCATCATGCGCGATGACGGTTTGATTCACCGTCCGTGGGTCACGAATGATGCGTTCGACGAAAGCACCGATCGTAGGTAGGGTCGACCAGATGAGTTTCTTGTCTTTGTCACCGACATAGGACTTTGCGGCGATGATGGTGTGTGGGAGGGCATGGGGTGGTGGTATCATGCCGAGGAGCCACCAGCCAACTTCAACGAAGGTGTAGGATAGACCGAGGGATTTGATGTACTCGCGAACATCGAGTTTCTGAGGGTGGGTATGACTTAGGTGGGTCGAATAAAAGATGAATAGCGTTGACTTACTAGATCGTGCATAGTCATGATCCCCCTCGGCGCCGAAGGACCAAAATCAGAAGGTATAACTCGGCTGACGCCCGCTTTCTTCGCAGCATCGAACAAGGGGCGTTGGTCCAAGAAGATTTGAACGGTAGAGATGACGATGTCGACGCCTTGGAGGGCAGCTTCGAGTTTATCTGCACTTTCGGTGATGTCCCCGATTCGAAGTTCGGCGCGGGCGGCGACGAGGTCTTCGACGATCGGTTTGCTGGTGGAGGATTGACGGACAAGAATGGCGAGACGCTAGAGTTATGGCGTCAGACTGATCATATAGACGGTGAGAGGCATGGATAAACGTACGAAGTTCCCTTCCTTAAGGATCGCATGGGCAATTGCGGTGCCTGTGTTACCAGTAGCACCGACGATGAGAACAAGTTGCTTGGTAGACATGGTGAGCGTCGAATTTGATCAATGAATATAAAGACCTACCAGCGAGTCTGGTATTCCAAGCTTTATATTTCAGTCATCCCTTATCCGCAGCACGAACATTGAATAGAAGACGAGTCCCAGATAGAACTTGACTAGAGTATATCCCGATTCCCGAAAGCTCGGGATATAGCCTGGGATGCCGAAGAGACGTGTCGTCGATCTCAGCGTAAGGCGGGAGGTTGCTCCTGACATATTTAAATGATTACTCCAGAGACTGGACATGGACGATTCCGTCATTTGGATTTGAGGAGCACTTACAGGATTACTTGGAGGTCCTCCAGCCAAAGAGAGCCCTGGAAAATGTCTGATTTGTAATTTTCTGCATTCATGGCACCATCAGCGCATTGAGTGTGCTTGAAGCAAAATCTTGAGAAGCGAATTTGTCGCTTTGAGCCTTCCAATGGGGAGTGGAAGAAGGAGGGAGATTAGACTTGGTTCATTTTTCGTAGAGCAAATTCGCTTTTCGGTTCCAGTGATCGTGAGAACTGGCGTTCCCACAGTCAGAATGTTGACGTCGCAAGGGAAGGCCTGGTCTTTGTTCTCAACCAGTCACATCAGAATGTCAGGTATTCGACCACAATGTGACTCGAAGACTGGAACTCGAAGCCCATGAGCCTCTCGGCCTTTCATCGATACTACTTTAATACTACCAACAGGTAACCTCACTCCCACAAATTGATGCTAAGGATAACCATAATGCCCCAGGGAATCGTGCAGAAAAGCTTTAATCGACGCTTCTATCACTTTAGAGCCTTCATCGTCGGCTTCGCTTGCGCCGAGACTACCTAGATCACGCGTATCTACTTAATGAGAGGAGACTCTCACTTGACCGTGTCACCTGTCTCTTCAGGAATTGTCGTTCAATTTCCACGAGCCCTTGTGGTTCGACTGAAAACATCCAGGTCTCACTACCGGCGGCCTATGCCTAGAGCGCAATAGACGGCCGCACTTACCGATCACTGCCTCGCAGGATGAGCAGAGCCAACCGTTGGTACTCGGCTGGAAATGAGGGGGTGCTTCCCTGGAGTCTACCTTCGAAGTAAGGACAGTTTATCGCTTCTGAAAACACACTCATCCTTCCATAATTTGACTCAGAACGCATACACACATACTTCACTACAGGGGTCCATTCGGAAATGACTGGTGAGCATCCCCGAGACGAAGCAGGGAGTGCAAGACCCGCCACTTCTTTAGCTTGCGTAGACTGAGTGATTCCTCAGTTGATCCACCACGGGACACCGACTCATCCCATACAAAAAAGACGAAGTTGTATCACCTACGTTAAACTGTACTCCAGAAGCTGCATATAAAAGCGAGTGCCGCTTGCATTAGCCATCAGATCTTCGGACCTCGACAAGCATGATCATGAAACTCGCTGGTGCGCTCATGTCTATTCAATGTCGTTTGATCGCTCTAACACCCTGTCTATAACATTAGTCATCGTTTTCTTTGCTACTCTTGCACAAGCAGCGTCTGACAATTCCGGTCTGTCCTTTTCGCGTCTTTCACCAAAATCTGCAACACATTTACCCTGGCGTAGAATCCGTGAACGCGATCGAAATATCTACTGGTTATCCAGCGTGTAAACCTGTTGCAACACCAACCAGGTTTGAACCTCTCGCATTCAATTCGTCAAGGTTCATTTGGACCGGTGAAGTACCCAGACCTGGGGGAAACAACCCTCTAGCCGTTCGCGGTTTTCGTAAAACCGTAGATTCTCCTTCTGGGAAGTGCGCTACGTGCGCAGAGGTGCTCGTCGCTGCGTGAGTTTTCGCATTTCATCCGTTCTCTTCTTGAAGGTGTCGAGCATCTGCTGATACATATGCCCAGGGATGATAGGGTCCAAGTCTTTGTAAACGGCCAATTGATAGGAGGAAACCGAAGCTGGAGGATGGGGTCCATCTTATTCACTGCGCTGAAACCTTCCAGCAACGTTTTCGCATTCTTGGGAAACAATACCAACGATCAAACTCCAGCTGGTGTCGTCGCTACCATCAAGCTTCACTATGCAGATGGGACATCCGATACAATCGTCACTGATGCTTCCTGGAAGACGCTTCGAGGCGTCGCACCTCCCGAATCTTTCGTTCAAGCCAACTTTGACGACAGCGCGTGGACTTCGGCTGTTGTCCAAGGAGCACCTTCTCACACCGTACTCCCTCCCGTCCTTTCCCTTAACCAATCGACCTGGATTTGGACGAGTGAACCTCAAGGATCGCCTACGAATATCGGTTCGCGTGCCTTCAGGAAGACCGTTAGTGATTGTACCAAGAGGGCTGTCTGTGCTACTGTGGTTATCATCGCGCAAGTCTTGATCATCGTCTCGTGTTCAAAAACTAATATTTCAACCGTTAGTGATGATGCGTACACACTTTGGGTCAACGGAAAGACCGTTGGAGGTGCACCTCAAGTCTCCATTGCCGACGCTTGGTCTATTCCCAACCTCGAGCCCACCTACAACGTCTTCGCCGTCAATGCGACTAACATCTTCCCCGGACACGGTGGGTTAATTGGAACGATCGTGATCTCTTACAGCGACGGGACCACTGAGACCATTGTCACGGATGCATCGTGGCTTGTCTCGAGGGATGCTTCGGAAGGGTTCCAGGAGGTTATAGTTGATGAGAGTGGGTTCGTAGCGGCTACTGAAGTATTGAAATTCGGTGCTCCGGGATTACCGATTCCTGTGATACCAGCTGCTTAATTTTCCGGTGGTCGGTAGTCGTATGATAAATTTACCAACTTCTGTATGTACAAGACCATCTCGATTTTTGGCTCAGCTGTGGTTTTCGAGAATGTGATCTGCGGGTTTCATCCCTGAGGTGTTTCTAGTACCCCTGATCAAAGGTGAGGGAGGCGCCGCCAGATCGTTGCGAAAGGAGCTCAGTCTCTAACCACGACATGGTAAGGATGTGGATTTGATGGACCGGCGAAGATCAAATATCTAACGCACCTTTGCAGGTTATCAGGACGAACTTCGAAGCACAGAGTCTTATTGATGTAGAAATTGAAACGGAAATGAGACGACATGAGGAGACAATGAAGGCCCTGAAAGTTCGCCGTAACAAACATTGCGCCATCAACCAACTCCCAAATGAAGTACTCACGTCCATCTTCCTGGCGTTGGAACGACAAGCTCATTTCTCGCCGAATCTTGTGGTGTTCGAGCGGTGGAACGCGTTGCTACTCGTATCCCAAGCGTGGCACGACCTCATCATCAACAACCCCTGTTTCTGGTCTTCTATCCACCTGAATTCTGCTCAACCATCGCGCTTTCTCCGTCTCTCCAAGGATTCACTGCTCCACCTCTCTTTTGACCTTCACAACTCAGTGAGCGAGAGACTTTGGAAATTAGTTCTTGACACCATATCTCAAAGCAGCCGACTCCAAGCCCTTTGGATGGATTTCTCCGTACCTGCCTCCTTTTCTCGCGTTATCGACGTGATACCCCCTGCGAGCTCTGCCCCGCATCTGCAACAATTAACTATCAGGGTCTCCGATCGGGGTATGGGAGAGTTTGATGGAAACATCGCCTTCTCTCCGCGAACTCAATATTTACGGAGGACCGCTACTGTCGACCAACATCCATTCTATGCCACAGCTTACACATCTTATGATATCCACTGATCTTCCCGGTCACCAAGCCACCGCTTCATGGCTCCTCGGAGCCTTCAGGTCGTCGCCCAATCTAGAAGACGTTCATGTTCGGGATTTGCATGGACCCCTAATTGATCCCAGATCCCCCCNGGGTGTCCCTCGCTTCCTTGCACACTCTTTCCATTACCTCACGCGACTCCTCGACCCTTAGCATTTTCAACCATCTCGATGTGCCTTCATTGACCATACTCAGCGTCAGATACACGAAGGCCAGAGCCAACGTCTTCACATCGGTAGATCTGTCTCGCCTTAGATCCACAATGTCCGGAGTCTTAACACCTCCGAAGACCATACACACAGTCGACCTCAGTATGCTGGCGAATGAATTCATATTTCGTGTATATGTCCGACCCAACCATCCCGATGATAAATTACTAGATCGATCCATCCAATGCTCACTTCCCATTGTACCACCAGCGGACATGCCCAACTTACTCCAAGTATGCGACTTACCTCAGCTCCACAAAGCCTCGACTCTCATCATTCAACAATTAGATGCCCGCCGCATAGGACCAGGGCCACTCTCATTTATACCATCGTGCACGGACGTCGAGACGATCGTATTCAATGATTGCAACCCACGCCTTCTTGAAGCCCTTCTCAAACCTGACGTTGACCATCACCTGCCCAATCCAAAGCTTACGCGTCTTTGCTTCGAGTTCACCGATTTCCGCACTACGGAAGGAAAAGCGAACCCGATGTTCCATCTCTTAATTCGAATCATTCGGGAGAGGGCATACCATATGATGCCGATTCAGAAGGTGATGATCTACAGATGTGATTTGAGGATTTCCTTTGTGGAAAAGCTTGACAGTCTCGTCGAGGTGGTATATGGTGAATGGAATGGGTGACTTTGATCTTGAAGTCAACCAACAGTTTAGACTTTCTACATGGATGTCTTCGAAATTGTAGCCAACGGATTGAAAACTGACCCTTGTATTTGATGGAAGAATGAGCATATTATTGGGAGATGACTGGTTGAAGGCGGCGAAAAATTGGGTATGTACGGGGTGGAGCTATGTAAGATGAAACCGAAAGAAGTCTGAAGGCCCATGGATATGTGAATAAAGATATGTTGGTACGAAAAGAAAGGGGTATGTCGTAGTATTACGATGTCCATGGGTACTTGGGAGTAGGTAGCAAGATGGGAATGACAGAACGATAGCAACAGGGAATGTAGAGTATGGGAGGAGCGCAGGTGATGAGGATGGTGTACAAAAGGAAGATGGGGAATGAAAGACAACAGATACAGATAGCGAAAGGAGCGAGTGTCATGAGTAGACCAGGGGCGAAAGCAGATGCCAAAAGGCCATCGTAGCGACAAGCTACCCCATGGCCGCGAAATATACACCGAAGCCAACAGCACAGCCTGCGAATGTCCAAGCGTCCCTTTCACTCCCTTCTTCAAAGCGTTCGCAGGCGTAGTCCCTACAACCGCCAGTTTCAACTTGACCCTCAGCTTCACAGACGAACTCCTCTTCGTTGACTTTACACCCGAGTGGAAAGGTGATCAGTGAGTCGGGGAAGAAAGGGAGAAGATACACAGGCAAGGCAGCATTGGCTAGTCGTGATACTGACCCTATCGTCTTGTTGCCTGCTTCGTTTTCAAGAGAGGATGTGGAGGGAGAAGGTGGAGGGAGGACTGGCGTATAACAGATTAGGGAGATTGAGGCAGCAGTTTCGGCATATTCGGCACTGTCGCTGATCGAAGAGGAGGAACGACACGAGAAGACGAATCCAGGGATGTCCATGTGGCACTTGGACTCGATCACCGACCAGCGAAGATGCTGAACTGGAACGCGCAAGATGTCCGGAGCCGAAACCAAAGCGGCAAGCCACTGCGTGCATCCAGCCTTGCCCTTCCCCATCACCTTGTTCGTCATACCCTTCGCTTCTGCCTTCCCCCACAACCACCGCTCACAACCGTGGCCTTCCACTTCGACCCTCTGCATCACAAACCATGATCGGCGCACCAGAGGAGGAAAGGATGCAAGGGTGGGGCTGAGGAAGCAACGATAATCGTGTCCGCAATACTGACGGTATCGTTCGGCTACTCGTGAATGGCTACTACGCAAGTTGGAAGCGGGTGGGTGGAGAGCGGGATCTTGAGAGATGATCCGAGTGCAATGCGATGGGAAACTGAGACGGCGGTTGTGGCAAACTAGAGGCGTACGATGAAGGTAATGGAGAGGTTAGGTCAACCGTTCTATCCGTCTCCTGCTCATCCTCTCGTCGGCGGGGAAGTAAAGGTGATACAGCCGTTCCAGGCGATCGAGTAGAGGCTAGCCCAGCAGCAGCAGCACTTTGAGCGACAGTTTCGACCTTCCAAACGTCCGCGAAACATGGGAGGTGGGTTTGAGGGCGTTGATGCGTGGACTATGGGAGGTAGACGTGATATCGTGCGCGTTGCGGTCTTTGTGGATAGAATCGTGCGCTTCGGTGATGGGGTATCGTTGCAGCAAAACGGGAAGTCAGAAAAAGGGTAACAAAATCATCGAAAGAGACGAGGAAGCAAGGAAGGAAGCGTCCACGCAAAGAAGTATCTGTACAAAANAGAGTTCTTGTCCGTTTCATAACAATAAAAAAAGTCCGTGTCCGAGTGACCAAACAAAAACGAAAAGGGAGGTGGAAGTCATCCATACAAGAAGGCACAAGAAAATGTACCTGATAAGAGTACTAGAACGGTGTATCCAACGACAGGGATCGGTATCACCGCCGTTGTTGATCCAAACTCTGAGAAAGTCCCCGATCTCGAAGGTGTACTACCAGCGTAGGAATTCGGTCGACTCGGAGGGATAACACTTGTGTTTGGATTCATTGTTCAAGCGTCGCTGTTAAATTACCGGAATCGCTCGGATATGTGGGAGCTTCTGAAGTTGGTATCGCAGGCGGTAGGTCGATTTGACCAGGTACTTGACTTGGGCTCGTGGGTAGAGCAGGTGGTGGTCATGTTGATGGTGGTGCTTGCCCCAAAGCGGAAGCATTCGGAGTCAATGGTCGTAACGAGGAGAAAGATGCCATTCGTGGAATGGTCACTTGGTTCGACCTTTCTTCGCGGTATCTATAAGATCACGGATATCAGAGAGCATGCTTAGAATGAGGGGGGAAAACGGAATACAACCAACATCAACTCAGCAATTTAACCGACACCACACAGCTCATCATCCGCTGCATGGCATAGGATCACCGATTGGCATCATCCACGTGTTTGGCAGGCTTGCCCACGTGGTATGGATTTTTCAAAGCTCCAAAGCACCTGGAGTATACCAACTAGTTGGAATTTGGATGCCAATGGAACAAGTCCAGCTCCATCACTCAGTTTTGCAAGACTTGCAGAACGAGATTGCTACAGAATACAAAGTCGAAGCACCTCACCCAAGTCTTCCACAGTGGAATTGACAGTAAGGCATAATTTTCAGGACATCAATGTCATATTTACCTACCTCCCCAGCACTGACCGGGGGCGGTCAGAATTTTCCTTCCGCGCGGATGTCATACCCCAAAATTGAATCTTGGGATATGAACATGAATTTGTATATTTTCTATTTCTTTTATGCATTCCTCTACCTCTGTCACCCCACCTATTTTCCTACTACCACACTTCAGGACTCTACCTACTCAGCCGTACCACTTTTCTCTTAGCTAGTAAAGTCTATTCTGTCTTGATTCACTTAGTCTATAGTCTCATTTAATTATTTACTGTTTCCTGGCTACTTGAATTTTCTCTACTCTTTTCTTTTCATCTTCTCCATTCACAAAGTAGTTGCACCAAGTTACAATCTCCTATTCTACTCCTCCTATATCCTGGGAAGACCCGGCCACTTGGTTTTCTCATGAAACACGCTGCAGAAGACAAGGCAGTGCAACATGAAACACAAGAGTCAAGCAATGCAGTGCTTAGAGCCAGACTCAAATGCCCGGACTTGTTATTGACAAGTTATGACTCTAGCACTCAAGGCCAGACTCTCTGAAACACTAGTCTACAGGCTGGACTAGTACACTGAGGCAGTGAACTTCTGGGCTACTCTACTCCAGGCTGGAATAGAGCCAGAATGTTCTGAGGAGGACTATAGACATAGCCTAGTTGTAAACACTACTTGTGATTGGCTGGTTTCTGTCAAACAGAACCACGTAGATACAAACACCTGTATCCTATATAAGCTGGAGGTTTCAGTCTCCATAATCCAAGTCTACCCCCCNTTGGAAAAGTCTCCCCTTAGGAAGATTCCAAGTCTCCCCTTAGGAAGATTCCAAGTCTCCCCTTAGGAAGATTCCAAGTCTCCCCTTAGGAAGATTCCAAGTCTCCCTTGGAAATCCCAAGTTTACACACAGTTATTTTAGCAAGGAACAGTTCAAGAGTAACTGTAGTCCTTGGAATACTGTTGGAGCTTCCTCAGTAACCGTTACTGAGTAATTCTGAAGTCGTGCCACAGTCTATTCTCGCAAGGAGCAGTTCAAGAGTAACTGTAAGCCTTGGAATACTGTTGGACCTTCGTCTGTTTGTTTTCAAGTCCAATTCAAGTCTCTGTCTGTTATACCTCGGACGGGTAACAGATATACGTACGTATCTCAGTCTGACCTATACAGCTAGGTCTATTCTTTCTCCACTGTTCATCAAGCAAGTGTGCCTCAAGGCCATTTCACCTCAAGCTACCTCAAGTCAAGAACAGGAAAGCTACTCATACAAGGTACGTTTTCACTAAGTATCTTGTCTACTAACCTATTCTCTGTTGTCAACTACATTGAAGACTACATTTCCTCAAAGTCAAGTCAAGAGGAACACTCACACCACCACCACCACCACCACCTTGATTGCAAAACACGATATATATTCTCTACAAGAGAAGGGAGTAGTTTGTTGAGCCACTTATCAACGAACAACCAGGCATATATCGATCTACGGAAAGATCCATTGACCCTGGGCTTTCTGGTTAAACACCGGATTGCGTGATAGCGGTCGATTCAAAATTCCTCAATGCCTGTGGGGTGTAATGCTCTCATTTTTATTCGACAAGTTGCAGAATCGCCTGTTCACTTGGATGTAACGCGTTATACCTTCAAAATTCCCGTGAGTCTTCATCCTTTTGAAATTCTCATTCCTCAGTCAAACGACTCACCAGAGGTAAGTATCTCTCGCCGCACCCTTGACACTGTTACAGAAGCTTTGACCGTTCGAATCTGTGATACAGCCATTGATAATATCGAGGACGTTTGGCGCAACGGTTCCGTTGAGAGCACTACTCATTTGGTACTGGTGGGCTCCGTAGATTAGATAAGATAAGATGAAGGAAACGCAAGTCGCGAAAATTGGCGCCGACTTTTTCCTTTGTTTCTCCCTCCTCTCTTCAACTCTTCCTTGTGTTTCGATGCTGTGGCCCGGTCTACATTGATGTCTGCCCGCTATCGGCTAGTCAAGAGTCGAGTCACTCCGCTTACGAACGCGACACTCATCTTGGACGCCTTTGAAAAATCCCGCCTGACTTTTTGTTCCGGCGCGATTATGTCCCAACTCACTGTGTGTGGAACTAACTATCTCATGGAGTTCTACATCTCATTAACTAACATCTTCTACTTATTTAGATCATCCTCCTACTCACGCTTCAAGCTTCAACGCTCGGCTCTCGTTTGCCCTGCCTGGCGATTGATTATTAGCGGCCTGCCAGCTCTTAAGCGGCTGAGTGTAGGTAGCAAGAGTAGAAGAGGTTTCGCTGCGTCATATGGAAAGGGATACCAACAGGACAGCAAAACTTCAAGTCGTCAAGCTGGTCCATTTCCGACTAGTCACTCTGCAACGTTGCTTCAATTGTCCATTACATCACCCGGGTTGACACAGAGGAGAAGAGCGTAGCCTTTGGATCGATGAAAATGGGTCATCCGCCCACGCTTCCCCTTCCAGTACTCAAACCCCTCCCAAAATCGCGTCTTTTTCGTCCTTTTTCGTCTTCATGACCACCCGCCAGAGTTTTCTTTCAGGAGCAACCCAGACACCCAAACCACCCGAACCGCACGATGACTAGGACCCAACGCAAGTGCTAGCGCTCATCACTTTCCGTCCTCTCATATTCTTCAACCTTCTCGCTATTGTCGCGCTACAAGTACTCCGAATTTCGCATTCGTCCCCGTCGAACGCATACTACATCGTCCCCTGCGAGTCCCGTACTCCTCGTGTTCAATCAGTTCCGCGCCTCCTGTCACCACCTCCGCTGCTACCAGCCCCACTAGCGCGACTGAGTATGGTTCACTGGTACCCAGACGCGTCGGCGCCATGTCTTGCGTATAATTCCGAAGTCTACCCTCCCTTCCTTCGGCTCCTCTTCCTCTCGTTTGCCAGTGCTACCCACCGACACCAGCCCCTCCCACCATGTCCTTGTCTAGCTTTCGACGTTCGGCGATTTTCGGAGCTGCGGGAAGAGAGATCAAGATGGGGTCGGAATGGGTACGGTTGGAGGGAGTGGGCAGCGTAGGGGGCAGCGTAGGAGGCGCAGACGAAGAAGAGGAGGGAGATGGAGTAAGGAGAAGAGGGAGAGGAAGGAACAAGACGAAGACGAAGTCGAAATATTGCTGGGGAGAACCCAACGCGGTACGCTGTTCACATGGAACCAGCATCGACGACCCCAATATCTCCTCGTTACGTGTTTCGGCATTGCTGCAAGCCTCCATCCTCCGTTCATTATACGAGATGTCGATCCCGTCTGATGATTACATCCCAAACCGCGGCCGTAATTCCAAGCACTACACTCTCCCGCTGCCCAACGCTGCATTCCATTGAATCCAATGTCCAAACGACACCCAGACACCCAGTCTTCTGCTCACTTGCGCCTACAAGTATCCCGATCCTTGCGCTCGTGGCTCCGCAATCCCTTCAACAGGGTGAATGATCTTTATCAATCGTCAAGACAGACTGTCCATGGTTGGGTCGTCTACCCGACCTTTTCTCGTTGGAAGCTCTCCTCCTGGCTTTTGCCTCCGCTCGGCGGCAAACGTCTCTACGGTTCTATGCCAGTCCATATGCGTTACACGTTTCACCTCTGGAGGTGGTTCAGGATGACGACCTCGGGCTGAATATCGGATGTCCCCGAGTCGGAAGGTCGGATACAATGAGGATGGAGGAGTTGACGAGGCAAGGTACGTCTCATTAGCCGTCCTCTTCCCTTTCACGCCTGCTTATCCCATACCACTTTCTAGGTAGACCCCTCGGAGGCCAATGGAACGACCCATCGTCTGCGTGAAGAGTTGGTCGTTGGACCTCCATACGAACCGGATGACAAAGGATGACGAGAGCTTGGAGCTTGCACATCACAGCTGTCGTCTCTGGGGAGCTTTTTGGTGTGCATTGTCGTCGTGACCGCTGGGTCCGCTCTCCCATGTGCATACAGCCATCAGATTACCATGAACGCTCGAGCTCAAACCATCGAACTCGGGCTGTCGACACCTTCATCTAAACTACCTCAAACGTTCAACCCTATGCGAACACTACAATTATTGCTACAGCACCCAGCCAAGGGCCGACCGCCAATCGTACCCGCGCGAGAGATCGAACGCGAATACCCCGTGGTGTTTCTTTCCTATGGTGGTTTGATGGTACCATGGGCGGTACCACGACTGCGGGGATCACGGGAGAGACGGTGGTAGGAGGATGAGCTAGTCTTGGAGATGACGATGAAGACTTGCGTTGACGATGAACATGGTAGCAATCAGGGAACGACGGGATCATGTTCAGTCAATTGGCGGTCTCTACCTCCTTAGCATACTCAAGGGCACGGATACGGATATGGATGCTTCGACCACGGACTCGCATTCCATTGGACACCTCTCTTCGTTATTGCTATTTTCCTCTTTTGTGGCTCCGGCATGTACCTTGGATACCCGTTTCTCTTGGACTGAATACCCTACTCTGTCGCCGTGATCGGTCTGCACTCTATGGACATTCCTTCGTGCGCTGAGGATTTATCAATAGAGTACATTCGCTCACGTCACGGCAACCGCATACTCTTTTTATGATTTTCGTTCTATGGTGGTTGTCCCGCATCATACACACCATGGCATCCTGGAACATCCGCGTTCGCAATCTGAACCTATATGCTATCTATGCCGTCTGATTTGCTCTAAAGCAGAGCTAGTACTGCACGAACTTGATGCAAGAAGATC
>JAPEVF010001032.1:0-10983 GCA_029747585.1 Pleurotus djamor | reverse complement strand
GCAGCTGCGTACACTCCTCGGCAAGGAATTGAGCTGACGGCTACCCCAATACAGATACTTACCATCTTCCTTGACGTTCTGACTCCCGATTCCCAACAAACACGCATGGTCTGACGCTATTGGCAACGTTTCGCCTACGTTCGTCGCCTACGTTGACCGGGTTGGAATCCAGATTCTTCTCGATCTGTGGATCATCCTGAATCTGTAGCTGGCTGGGCTCCTGTAGAATTTAAGGTGTCCCCACAGAAGTGGCTGAGTTTGTTCTAAGAAGTAATTTCCGTGTTCAACTCCGCACACCCTGAAGCTGACATAAGTGAGTGATCGGCGCGGCGCCGTCAGCCGTGGCTTGCGCGGCTTTAGCTCTTACTATCATGGCGAACGACGAGAATGATCATGGTACGCATCAGAGAAAACGAAGACTCCAAAGAGCATGCGATTCTTGTCGGCGAAGGAAAAGTAAGCTGTATTGGGCGTTCCTCGTTAGTTACCGCTGACTCTAAGCAGTCCGCTGTAGGTTTCAAGTCCTTGCTTTCCGTCCCGTCTTGTCATAACTAAATGATACATGACTCAAGGCATCCCGAGCGATGATGAAGGAGGTCTCTGCTTGAATTGCATCAAGCTTGGAAATATAGAGTGTGCCTTTGGTGGTGGTCTCCCCGTATGTCTACCCCCTTTCCAAAATTCCAGCGACTTCATAAATATCTGCTTCCAGAAACGAGTTCGGAGTGACGTCAAAGAGTGAGTAGACTGTTGACATATCTATCATGGGTTCAACTTCTCACAAGTCTGTCGCCTCCTAGACATATTCTTCAGATTGAAGCACGCCTTCAGAGGTTGACCAAGTTGTTTCATCATGTGCGGAACGCTCTTCCTCATTTAGGGCCTCAGCTTACTTGGGCTTACTATACGTTAGCTTCATCCCGACTTAGACTTGGATCTTATCCTTCAACACGATGACACCGTCATACTAAACGCCGACCCTGCGTCTCTCTCTCAGTTTAGCATAACAAACTCGCCGCTTCTTGACAACAAACCGACACAGGCGTTCTTCACCGCCTTAATCCAAACTTCTGCAGAGCCTTCTTCACCTTCAATTCCTGAGGAAGATCCCGATACCTGGGAGATCCTAAATCACTTTCGCAAGTTGTCTCTCACGTCTAAACAGCGCCCTCTCTATTTCGGGAAATCCAGTAGTGTCGCTTTGCTACAAGATGCTGTCAACCTGAAGCGGGAGATTGACGGAACACCGTGCCCCACTCCTGATAATACGAAGGAATCGTGTCTGTCATATCATAAACGCGCTGAGTTCTGGGCAATGCCAAAAGTGAGTGTCAGATCATCCTTGATTGGGTTGATCCTTCGTACTAATTATCATCTTAGTGGCTTGAATCCACCCAAGAGCTCATTTCTGACGTCTATGGAAGTCCTATACAACCCCTCAAATCTTCTCAATATCAATTTCCCGATGACGATCTCATGGGCACCTTGATCAACAATTTCTTCCAGGAGTACAACATGTTCTATCCCATTCTTCATCGACCCACATTTGAGAAGTCATTGAAAGAAGGCCTCCATCTGACTCATCAAGCCTTTGGTGGAATTGTACTCCTCGTCTGCGCGATAGGCTCGAGGCACTGCGACGACCCACGGGTATTGTTAGATGGAACATCTGACTCCAGCAAGTCCAATGGATGGAAGTATTTCTCTCAAGTTGGCTTTGTGTCTAATTCCGTCCTCTACACACCAACTCTCTATGATCTACAATTCTACTGCGTAAGTGTCTCCCTCCTCCCTGTCTATTGCCTTCCGTTGATGAACGCAGTTGGCCATCGAATTTCTGGGCGGCTCTCCCGTCAACCACTCCTGCTGGTTGCTTATCGGAATCGCCATCCGCCTTGCTCAAGAGGTTGGCGTCCATCGATGGCGAAGAAAGACTGATATGCCAGATACCCTCACCATCGAAGACGAGCTGTGGAAGCGAGCGTTTTGGTTCGTCTCCCCTTCTCTTTGGTTTTACATGACGAATGAATGTGCCCGTTGATCTAGGACACTTGTTTCCATGGACCGGATAGTCAGTTCGATGCTTGGCCGTACCTGTGCCATTGGTGGCGATGAGTAAGGTTTTCTCAAACACGTACATAGTTGAACTGATAATCAAACAATAGCTTGGATCTGGACTTGCCGGCACCCCTCGACGGCGAGTCCTTTGAAGCCGCCGATTCTCCAAGAGACATTGAACTCGCGAAGCCCTGTCTTATCGATAATTTCAACCAGTCCATTCGCTTGATAAGCATCCTTGGTACTGCTTTGAGGACACTGGTATGCCTCCGCCGCCTTTGGCTCCTCTTGTTCTCACCTCTCAGATCGGATGTTCTGGCAGTACTGTTCGAACAAATCAAAAGCCGCGCTTGGTCTCCTCGGCGAGTGGGACTATAGTTGCCCAATTAGATTCCAGCCTCAACCAGTGGTTGGAATCACTCCCTGAGCATTGCACGTTCTTTCCTCCACCACCATGATGCCGTCAACTAAGAATCCTTTATCTAGTACGCTGGGACCCGAACCGCGAAGATGGCCCCTGTTTCAGGCAATCTGCGTATCTGCATTGCCAGTTCTACTATATCCAAATTATCATCCACAGACCTTTCATCCGTACCCGTACCTCCACATCGCTTGCGCTGTCCTCGATGGCCATCTGTACTAATGCAGCCAGGAGGTGCGCGAACGTCCTTGAAGTCTGCGGCCGTGTCAACCCTCCGTTACATTTCCCTTTTTCAAGAGTGGGTCTTTCTTCGTTTCCTTGTCCTTTGTCTCGTCCATTCTGGCTCACCTACATTTATCCCTTAGGCAGCTAGCTTCATTTCAGCCGTTATGCTGCTGTTGAATTTATGGACTTCCAAACGCTCTGGATTACCAACTAATCAAGAGAGAGACATGGCTGATGTGCGAAAATGTATGGACCACCAGAAGAAGCTGGAGAAGTGGTAAGTCGTGTACTCTCCTTTTATGTGGTTGTGGATCAAGCTCATTAATGAACCCACTTCCTTGATCCTACATAGGTCTACTGTGTCCGGGCGGTTATGGTATGTCGCCGTCTTTTGAAGATGACTGGCATGGAAGATCCTGACACCAGCTGCTCTTTCCAGGGACGTTCTCAATAACTTGATTTCCGTGGATTTCCTTCAGCAGCCTTCGGAAGACGAATTCCGTCGTTTCGTGAGTTCGACGCTGCCCCACTCCAATATGATGCCACCGCCTTCGTCGGTCCAGGGAGATTACCCAATATCTTTTGATCAACAAGCTCCCTCGTTTGAAGCGGACCCCATGACATTCCCTTCATCACTCCACCAATTGTTTCCCTTTGATTGGAACGGTACTCAGTTACCTTCTCAGGGATTCCATGACGAGGTCAGGGCTCCACTTCCTTTATTCTCTGCAATTACGCGCTCAACGGTACACCACATACCTCGCAGTCTACTCCCATGGAATTTGAGACACCGTCGTTGTCAGGGATTCCGGGCGTTTCAGACTACTCTAGTCTTGCCATGGATCTTTGGATGAATTCCACATCAGGTCCCAGGTATGTCTGTTGCGCCTTGCGAAACGAAACGAAGCCTGGATATTGATTCCGATCGCTGTTTGTTTTTAGCTTGGACGATTGGGGTCAATATCTTGCTGGCCTTCTCGATGGTTCGCAATCCAACTGATACGATATCTCGCCATGTCATTGTTCATTGTCTAAGTCTAATACATATTCACCATGGGTATACACAAACGTCGTCATATGCATATGAATAGTATAGTCTATATAGTATAGTACAGGTATAGTAATGCCCACTTCAATAACACCCATATTCATACAGTCATACTGTAACGGCTTATCGTATAATACACTTATCGAAAATACTCTCCCTCTTCTCGACGTCTCTTCTAATTTCCCAAACCTTCCACATCTTCAACGCCTCCTGGAATGNCGCAAGCCNGTAAAAATCTTGGTCCCGTCGGGGCTCAAGCAGCTGTGTGCCACGACCCCCGGGTGGGCACACGGTATGGTAAGCAACCGCTTCCACCCGGGGTACGCATGGACCAATATGGAATTTGTGCATGCAGACTTTCGAACGATCATTTCAGACCTCCAAGCTTCTCTGACTTCGCTTGGACTCGGCTCGATGCCGCCGCGTGGCGCGATGAGGGATTTAGGAGGCTCGAATGAGGATCCTTGGGTGCTGAGTAGCTCACGGCAGTGAGGTGACCAGTGTAATGAAAGGATGGAGGTGTTGAGGGAGAGTGTAGAGACGGGTGTAGGCGGCGAGGAGAGGTTTGTTGCGTTGAATACCCGAATTTTGCCCTCGGGGAATGTACTACCCGTCGCGAGTAGATTTGTATCCCATGGACACCATGCGAGAGCCTAAACGATGGGATTCTATGAGGGGAACGAGAAGTTTGAAAGAATTACTCACCTTGACGGGCCCACGATGGCGAATCTTTGAGCTCCTCTTCCCTACATCCGACCACAAATCCTTACTCGCCCTTGCATCCCAGATGTGCACCACTCCAGATTTATCGCCGCAGGCGAGAAATTTCCCGTCTGGATTCCAGGTGACGCCCGCCACCGTGGATTTGTGTCCATCAATACTTCGGACTTTGTCCTTGTCGCGTATGTCATACAGGTCGATGGTCCCGCCAGCGCGACCAACGGTGAGAAGAGGACCATTCCACGACAGTCCAGTTACACGAGCCGACTCGGCGTGCTCCCATTCTTCTACCATCATGTTCATCTTCGAGCACTCTTTCCACGCTTCCCACACTTGCAGCTCGCCTCCCGTCGTGCCAATAGCCAGTAAATTCTCCCTATCCTTCCCAGCCCACTGGAGCGATAATACACTGTTCGCAGGATTCGATATTCGATGCGGCGTGGCGAGACGTCGGACGATCTTGGTATCCAGATTCTGATAGTAAACGCCGTCGTTGCAGGTGACCGCTATACAGTTGTGGTGTGACCATGATATTGGATTGGCGAAGGTGTCTACGGGTATCCCCGGTGTGTCGAGAGCCATGATAGATTGTTTGTGTGTTGCCAAATTCGATGTAACGGATGTCGGTCGTAGTACCGGATGTTGCGCGTATAGTTGTGAGGCGGAATTGTGCATAACCATGTTAATCTGGTTTGTAATGTTTAATTTATAGTTGGATGAAGAAGCTTGCGCATCCGCAAAAGTGAGAACACGGTCATCTGCGAGGTCAAAGGACTTTGCAATTCGATTTGTCCGTGGCGTGGTATTAAGTGGAAGTGAGGACCTTGGACGTCTGGATATGAAGCGATCCGCCTTTTGATTCATTCACGGGTCAGATAAAGCCCAACCAACTACGTAGAGGAACATACCACCGTGGTCGGCCCTTGTTCCTTTGCGTCATTGTGGTCAAATTTGAGCTCACGAGCAAAGTCGACTGAGGCCAGAGACACTCTGCGCCGTTTAGCAGAGACCTTGTTCGTCACCGACACAGGTGAAGCAACGCGTTTAGTTGGTCGTGGAGGCGATTCGAAGCAGTCCATGTCAGCCAGATGATGGAGGTAAGGAAGAAGAGGCGGGCGAGCGCTTGACGCTGACGGCAGTGACGCTGGCACAAACATGCACACACGTGATCGCGAGGTGGGCACATGCCCCGCCAATTTGCCGCCAACGGCGTTGACTGCCCTGTTCTACCGACTGTTTTGGCTCGTAAAGTAAGTATGGGGGCTCCTGGACACTCTGACACGTCGATGTCTTTTGTATGGGCCTCCAAGAATCACAACTCGGTTCATTACCTATCGATTGATACCTATCACCTCTGATATCTTGCCCTGGTCAACCGACAACATATCCCCATGATATCTCTTGAGTTCATGTAACCAATTTCTCCCAGAGAGCCTCTCTCATCTGTCTTTCTGAGTCCTTTGCGCCGTTTCTATCCCATCATCTCGATGTACTCAGTCTACCGACAAGGACTTGGACGGCTTGATGCAGCAAGTCCGTGTCTACGAAGATGGCACGTCCTACCGTATTTGTTTTCGTTTTGTTTGCTTCGCTCAATATCATGCGATGCGTTGTATCAAATCTACGAGACTAATCTGCCTGCCATTTGTGCTGCTCGATCGCTGTGGGCAACAACTCGCTCAGCCACGCCAACATGGGCATGGGCCGACACCCCTGCGCGTGCGCCGCTCAAATCGAACGCTCGTGCTCTGTCTGGACAACCGGTGACTGACATGGAAACTCCTCGATGTCTCAAGTTTCGTGATCACGGGTAGTGATGGCGGTGCGAACTAAAAAGAATTGCTCCTGCAATGATCTATCACTCGATGCTGTTGATCGTATTTGCGGACTGTGTGGGTCACCGAGTTGAGTTGCTCACTGGAAATCAATCATTGGATGAGACGTTGAGTGCGTTCGGTTACTTATGTTGTTCCTTGTCCCATGGTCTCTCGGTTGGGACCATTGATGCGGGTCGGCGCCGCAGTACTTGATGGTGGTTATTTAAAACATAGATGCCGGTCGGGTCAAATACCTCAACAGGCTCAAATCAGCGTCCTGGTTATAGAGTCGCGACTGTTAAGCCGGCGAGTCCAAGGGCCTCGCACGGACATAATCGTATCATCAAACCGTCACCTCGCCCGTCCAACCGTTATGTCGTGTGGAGCGTCCTCATCAATCACAATTATCCTCCGAGTATAGTCAATAAACGCACGAGATTACATTTTAGCGGGTAAACATGGCCCTAAGCTTCAGACAAGTACGCGGCGAATGACTACTCGGAATTACTTCGCATCGCATGCGTGCCGTGAGTCGATGTCAAGATATGATGGAGTCAGCCTGCGACAATACCACAGGCGACAAACGACCAGTGCAATCATTCCGCACTAGTGTCGGCTTAAGGAATCTGTGTTGAGACAAGCTTCTTCCACACTTCCGTCGCCAAGGCTGTAGTCCGAAAACCAAAGCTTGAGTACTTCGTGCGTAGCGAGCCTAGATCAAGTTGCACCATTACAGAGGTTATTGAGTGTCATTGATGATAGTAATTTCCGAGTGACCGTCGACCAGAAGCCACAGAGGTGAACGCCAAGGCGGGTCAAGATGTATCTGGCTAGTCTTGCAAAGTTTAGATACATAAACGGGTTGATAAGGGACGAATGCCTACGGAATTTATGAGAATTAGAGTTGTCTGTCTGTCAACGATGAAACAGTTCCTCCTCTCCTCTTCGTGAACGGCATGTATAATCCTGGTGCCTCAAGGGCAGCTATCGGAATTGATTTGTCTGATAGGACCTCAAAAGATGCCTCGTCCATAGGCGCTGCATATTCAAGGTTAGCCTGGGCCACCATCGATTCATTCATCGTCTCCTGAGAATGTTGGGCTCTCAGTCAAAGACGGCCCTCTCGATCGACGCCAAGGTGCGCTTGCATCGGAATATCCTGATACGAACGAACTGCAAGCAAAAAATAGGTGAAACGCGAAAAGACGTCCTCCTATATCCACCCCTAGCAGAAAGTCAGCTGCCACCCGACATCGGGTGAAGCAACCGTTCTGTTTCCCATTCCCATGGATGATCTTCCGGAATCCCAAGCGAATTACGCGCGAACACTCTTCTGCGAGATGTCCGATCTACAGATGATGTTCGAATTGAGGCATTCGTTCCGGGGTCGCTGGGTCTGCGGGTGAACCTGCTACGTAGGTTGCTGCGTTCATGGTTTCGGAGGAGCTGGAGAACGTTGTTCAAACGTTCTGATTGTGGCTCACTCATTCCGGCAGGGTCTTCTCCTCTCGCAAGGGTCCATGAAAAGATAGCCATATGGCTCCGTGAATTGCAAAGTGTTTCATGTTTTTTCCCGTTCGCAGGAAAAAGGCCACCACGCCTGTTCTTGGGTGGCATGTATACTAGTGCCATCATATCATCTCGGAAGGTATTTCGCGATGTCGTGTTGTGATTTCTTCCATTCACCCGTGGCCCTTTGGAAAACGTTGGGCCTTTTTGCGGTTTGGAAGACCCCGAGGAGAATTGCCTCTTGATTTCGGACATGTTCGGCGAGAAATAGCAAAAATCCGTGAGACTTCCGGTTGAAATGGGGAATTTTGGCTCATTTCCATTTATGGTACTTGGTCCAAGGCAGGTTTTTGCCCAATGTCGTCCATGTTTGACTTTCCCCTATCCTTTACTTTAACTAGGGGCTTCCTGCCATCTTGACTCTTGATGAAATCCGAGTCTCATAAACTAGGCTCGATTCCAGCTGTTCCGAGATTGTTGGGAGAAAAGAAAATAATGGATGATATACTTACTATCTGAGTATTGATATTTCCCCCTCCTCTTTGCCTACGCAAACGAATAGATACCAACTACGACCGGGATTGAGTCAAACCGGAGCACAGACTACCTAAAAGATATATCAGCAGTGAGGCCGTGGATCACTATAGGACCCGAGCTCAAGAAAGAGCACCAACCACTCGCATGTTGTACTACCCAAGCAAATTGCGTGACGGGGTAGCTAGGGAGACGAGGTCAACTGCCACACGAGGAGCACATAGGGGGACAGACTGGAGGCAAACTACACAGATGACCTGGGGGTATGGCCGTCAATTGGTCAAAACACTTCAAGCCTAAACGAGGTCTGACCTTGATTGACAAGTTCAGGGCGGAGTAGATAGATACCAGGGCTACATCAGATATACCCGAAAGAAACCTGGCCGAGTGAGTATCGAAATATCGCTCAGTCAAAGGTAAGGAACGAGGGCAAAGGTTAAGGGGCAGTGTAAAGGAGGGGTACAGGGGGGAGCCCGCGCCCCATTTATGATGTCAGTTACCCACTGATTTCTTTTTGAATCTCGTTCAGCCTCGTCCAGAGTCTCAGAGTCTCTAAATATTGACTCTATACGTACTGTGGAGGGCCCAGTCACTCCCGGGTTTCAATGAGCAATCCACTCTCTGATACACAGGAACCACTCATGTACCGCCAGCAAAAACCAGGTGTTACTTCGGCTATGCAGGTAGGTGAACTTTTGCATCTGTAGCCCTTGGTATCCAATGTATACGAACCCTGCTAGCTCTAAATCCAGAGGGCCAATACCCTTCTTTACCCGGCATTCTTGCACCCAGCACACGTAAAGGACACCGGTGCCTCGTTCCCCCTGCTGTCTAGCAGCAGTTCCTTGAACTCCTGTGTAGGCATGGTAGCATACCGGGCACATAAAGCACTCACGATATCGTGGAGACCACTAAGGGAACTCGGATATCTTCACGCTTTCTGCACGAACAACTTTCGTGAGTTTCCGGATATCGTGGCTACCTATGGACTCACCGATATCCGCATCCAGGGAGTTTCTGGATATCGTCGAATCCCTGAGCGAAGCCACGATATCCACTCCGAATATCTGAGGGTCAGTGTTCGGATATCCTGTACGAATAACTGGGTGACTTCACGTGTAGGCTTCCGTCGATTGGGACAGGGTCGCTGTTTCGTCGTGCCCAAGGGCGATATGAGGAGGAGAGAGTTGTAAAGCGTCGTCTGACATGTAGATTATCGAGTAGACCTTTTGAGATACATTTTTTTTTTATAAATGGAGCGATGGGTACGGGGATTCAATGCGCGGAACGGCGAACGGGGTTTGCAGGAGCCAACGTCGTCTACACGTAGCTTCAAAAAGAGAGGAAACCCTGCCGTCATTGACAGCACCGTTGGCAAGAGTAGAAGCACGCACCTCAGACTGAATTTCTACGCGTCTCCATGTACTTTCGCGCTCGACGCTTGTATTCGTCCAAGCAACGTATGTCCTTAGCAGCCTTCTCTTCTTCTGACCACTCTCTTCCTTCCAGCCTTTCTTCACCATTCAATCCCGACCCAATATGCGCCCAGCCCACTTGCTCGTTTCCCTGGAACAATTTCAACGTATAGTGCTTCTTTCCTGGCGTTCTGGTTCGTCCGATTCTGCTTGTGTGGAGCCAGGAGCTGTAGGACGAAGCATGATGAAAGTCAGGTGGGTTAGAGACTGAAGCCTACCAAAGGAGAATCGTATCGACGGAACGTGCCCAGTCCAAGGTCAGAGCTTCCTCCATTCTTTCCCTAATCATAAGCCACGCCTCCCGGTCCTTCAGCAGCGCGTTTTCGAGGTTTGGGCAGTATAATCGCTTCTGGGACATGGTGGGGGGCAGGAAAGAATGTGTCGTTTGTTGTCGTTTGGATTTGGGGCTTGATCCATGGATTTTGAGTCAGCCATTCTCGCGCACCGTGGGTGGATGAGTCTAAGCTCTGACTGTAGGTTATGTCCTCCGTCACGACACCGCGTCACACTTGTGGCTGCGCATTCCTTAATAAGCGCTCAAGACCGACCGAAAACCTCCCCACATAACCTATTTTTGAAAGGAAAAGGTGAGGCCGTATCAACCACTGGCCATTGGGGCTATTCTGGCCATGCCTTTCCGTCTTGCTTTGGAAGATGACCCTGGCAGATGCAAGGGTCTCGTAGGATCCCTGACGAAACCAACCCTGGAGAAGCATTTCAAACTCGTTCGGCAATTCATCCTGGACAAGAATTTAGGGCAAGGGGGAAGCACTAGGGGAAGCACTAGGGGCAAAAGTAACTTGGTAAACGAACAAGAAAGAAAAGAATTCGGAAAACGCCTCAAAAATTTTCTGAATCACGTGCACTCTTATAGGGGTGAAAATAATTCACCAGCGTATCGTGAACGGGAAACTCTCTCTAGGATATCGCGGGTGGTGAGTTTCCTGTTCACGATATCCACTAGGTACCAGCTCATCGTGAACGGGAAACTCATTCTCTAGGATATCGTGAGCGGTGAGTGGTTCGTTGGCGATACGCCTGTACCTAGTGGATATCGTGAACGGGCCACTCATTCTCTAGGATAAGGGATATCGTGAGTGGCGGGCGATTCGTTCACGATACGCTGGCACCGAGTGGACATCGTGAGTGGTCACTAGGTACCAGCTCATCGTGAAC
>JAPEVF010001031.1:0-15052 GCA_029747585.1 Pleurotus djamor | reverse complement strand
CCCAACTCCAACCAGTCATTTACACAGAAACGTAAGCTACGGTTCGCAGTGGTCTCCTGCAAGCACTCCATACCACCACAATCAGGGTAGCTCCTACTTTTCATCAGCCACGTCCCCCAGCGCAAGACAACCTACGCCAATCTTGGTTCGTAGCTCGTCGGCACATTCTACCAGACGCGGCCACAGAAGCACCAGTATCAGCTCCCAAACAACTGGTCGCGGTCGCGAAGACGACGTGCTGAGTGAACAAGATGAGCCAGATGATACTTCGGAGACTGGTCGCAGCCATCGTCATGCGAGGGGAAAGGCTGCTGCGGTCGAGGATGCTGAGGATGAAGACGTGGACGACGAGGACGACGACCCCGCCGCTACAAACTCAGATCGCGAGGACGACGACCCGATCACGTTGAAGGAACGACAATCTCTTATCAACGTCGAGCATCCCTTTGGTTTGCCTATCTGGAAACCGGCCCTATACAAAAAGTCCCGTTCCGTCACTCGCCATGCTGACGAGGCCCTGCACTCGGTCCCCNTCCGCGCAAGCAGAACGTCATTTGCTCCTTGGAAATGTTTTCTGGACAATCCTCTTCGGCTGGTGGCTGGCTGCTGTATGCATAGTCCTTTCCGCGCTGCTCTACTACGTGCCGAACGGTGGAAGGCAATACTCGTCGTTGGTATTCGGCCTCGGATGGTACCTCTTTTGGCCATTTGGCAAATATGTAGAGGGTGACACCGATGAGGAAGAAGATACGGCAGCGGACGAAGAAACCCCCATCGACCGCCGCTCAAGCAATGCATCTGATGCACCTACCCTCCGTCCATCTGCCCCGGAAGCCAATGGAAACACCCCCTCCGCATTTCACGCCCAGAGTATGTCATGGAATCCTCTACCCATGCCTGGAGAACGAACGACGCTACTCACATCCGCTTCTCGGTCATACGGTGTCGCCCCTCAGCGTCATCCTTCGGATTCTTCCAACGGTTCCATAGCTCGTGCCAAGGAGATTCAGGCCAAAGACTGGCTAGGCAAAGCTTGCTTCTGGATCGCTTTCGTCTGCATCATCGCACCCCTCATCCTCATTGTCTGCCTTCTTTGCTGGGCACTCGTGGTCACCATCCCGATGGCAAAGCTTAACTGGGCCTTGATCAAGCATATATTCTATCAACCCAAATCCATCAGATTCTGCGCTGCACCCAAGGTTTTGATCGTCCCTAACAATGCATCAAGTCTCTCCGAAGCCGTCAACGATGAAGAAGCCTCGGCCACGCTCTCCCAGTTAACCGTGAAGCAACCCCGACTCGCGGCTGGTCAAGCCGCTCCGTATGGCTCATCTACCGTGCTCCTTTGCACATACCGTGCCATGGGTTGGAAATACTACAAATACACTGTCGGTGGCGTCAACATCCTCTTCGTTAACCTCATACCTGTTGTCTTCTTCGTCATCTTCTGTGGCTGGGTCATCATGCCGCTCGTCGAAAGGAAGGAACACAGAGGCGAACACGTTCCTGCTCTGCTTGCCTTCTTAGGTTCGCAGTCCTTGATCTTCTTCATGAGTCTTCTCAGTGTCATCCCCCTGTCCTACTTCATCGGTATGGCTGTCGCCTCCATTTCGGCCCAGTCTTCCATCGGCATGGGTGCCGTCATCAATGCGACTTTCGGTTCCATCATCGAAATCATCCTGTACGGCATCGCGCTTGCAGAAGGTAAAGGACATCTCGTTGAAGGATCTATCGTTGGCAGTTTGCTCGCTGGTGTTTTGCTCATGCCCGGCGCGAGTATGTGTTGCAGTGCCATCCGAAGGAAAGAGCAGAAGTTCAATGCGAAGAGTGCTGGAGTGACGAGTATGATGTTGATTATGGCCATAATTGGCGCGTTGGCACCCACTTTGTTTTATCAGACCTATGGTAATGTACGTATTCTTCTAGCCTTCACTTGAAACCGGACTGACAACTGGGTGTAGTTCCAACTCGTATGTACTGGTTGCCCTGAGGATGGAGGAGGTCCTGGTCAACGCCCATGGAGGTGTAATCATTGTTACTATCAGCACCCTGATCCAGTCGAAGACCCCTTCTACCAATCCACTGTCAAGTCATTGATGTACTTCTGTGCTACCATCCTCCTCTTTGTAAGTCCATCTCACCTACGTTCATTTAAACATGAACATTCTGTCTGAAATCCCTCCCAAAGTCATACTTGATTGGCCTATGGTTTTCCTTGCGCACCCATGCTACTCAAATCTGGCAAAACCCTCAACCGTTGATGCATGCCATGGATTTGCCTACGCATAATCGTTTGTCCATCTATCAGAAATTGCTTCCCGGACATGGGGACGCCCGACCTCCCCTCCTCAACCACAAGTCGAGTACCGGAACGAACTTGGGTAGCGAAGTACCATCTCGTTCTCAAACCCCTGTTCCCCGTGAATACGCTCAAGCATCTACATCGACTGTCCGTTCGCCTGGTCACTCACCCGTTGCTCGACGCGTTTCATACGCTCCCCCTCCACCTGTGATAACAACTTCCCAGCAGTTCGGATTGAACCCAGTCCTGGAAACCGTTGGTCAAACTGTCAAAGATACTGGACTAGCGCCTACTCATTTGCCTGAGAATATGACCACGGAGGATTTCACTCGGGCTGTTGCTGTTGCTACTGTTAGTGCGCTGAGGCACCAGCAGACTGCACAGTCGCCCGCCAGGTTGAGGAGTTCTATGGAAGAAGGGGCGGGCGATGCACATGGTGGACATGACGCGCCATCTTGGAGCCGTACGACCAGTGCTAGCGTGTTGCTGGCGTGTACAGCCCTTTATGCCATCATTGCAGGTAGGTTGATTTGGCCATCTCAATAGAAGTTTGTGCTCATTGTGTCCACAGAGCTGCTTGTTGACGTCGTCGACGTCATTCTGCAAGGATCAGGCATTGACGAGAAGTTCCTCGGTGTTACGCTCTTCGCACTCGTACCCAACACCACTGAATTCATGAATGCAATGTCCTTTGCCTTGAATGGGAACATCGCGCTCAGGTGTGCAATTCGCCCGTGATGCAATTATGGTGCTGACCTCCGCCTGTAGCATGGAAATCGGTTCTGCGTATGCCCTTCAAGTTTGTCTGCTCCAGATCCCCGCCATGGTCGCGTTCTCGGCTTGGTACTATCCCGAGAAGATGGGTGAGATCGCGTACACATTCACGTAAGTCGCGAGCCTGCTATACCTGTCCCGAGCGTAGTGTTCATATTTGTCCTTGATCAGACTCATATTCCCGAGATGGGACGTCATTGCCCTCATTCTCTCAATGTTCCTCATGACCTACACCTACATTGAAGCAAAGAGTAACTATCATCGTGGAAGTATCCTTATCCTCAGGTCAGTTCCATCTTTCCCGGGGTAATACCTCCATGCTGAATCACGCTTTCAGTTATCTCGTCCTTGTCGCAGGATTTTACTTTGCTCCTCCCGCAATTGACAACGAAGAGGGCATCTCGTTATTCAACCAAGCTAAAACAATATTCTCCGAGCCCCAAACATTCTGGAGTTCCATTCGAATGTTTTTCAAAACCTTGTAGTCTTCTCGTCTTCCTTGAACCAATCACCCCATACCGTACTCACTGCTGTGTCTGTATTGCCTTTCTCCTTTCCAATATTCCCCCCTTCAAGGACCAATCAATTATTCCGTGGACTTCATATTACAATATATCCTTATCGTCAGCACGCGTAGGAGTACTCACTAGCAACAGACGGACGCAATTACGACCCCTTCATGATCCATCATCATCGTCTTCCCCGCCACTGTCAGCGTAGGTCATCGTGCCATCGTCGTTCTCAACAGCCGCCCTCGAAGTATCGTTGCTCTTTTGCACGAAGTTGAGCATTGTGGGTTGATTTGGGTCTCTCGGGGCGTCCGCCTTGGCCTTCGAGGCATCGGTTTCTTTCGGTTTCTTCGCAAGTGTTTTCTTCTTTTCATCCTCTAGTATCTTTGGCATCCACGCGTAGAGTTCTGCTGTCAGGGTGAGGAAACAAGGGGTTGAGAGGATAGGAAAGTGAGCGCACCCTCTAAGAAACGGAACTCCTCCTCCCTCGCGGCCGATGCTGTGGATAACGAGTTCAAAATGAGCAACTGGAGCCAGAAGTTTGCTATGCACTCACCAACATCCCTGTACTGCAGGGTGACGCCTTTGCCCTTTCTCTGTGCAGTCTTGACAAATCTCTTGATAAACTCTTCAGTTGCCAACGATATTAATAGCGTAGCCTCTTTGGCGACAATCGGGATATCCTAGGCACTGGTATTGGATGTCTTTTCAACCAAAAACGCGTCAAAAACTGACTTTGTCTGCCTTTATGATCCTTTGAACGCGTGCAAAGGGGAGGTGGGGATCTTCTGGGGGACGATCTTTACGCGCTTTCTTCTTCGCTGGTTCAGCGGCATCTGATGGTTCAGGTTGGGCGGCAGGAGTCTCGAGGTCATCGTCATCGTCAACAGTGGTAGCAGCGACGGTGGTGGGTGTGGGTGAAGCCATCTTGGGTCGAAACGCGAAGACTTTTTTCCCACTTGCAGGGTTCTATAAATAGATATGATAATACTCTAAAGCACTACTTGTGAGTAATCTTAGTCTACAACTTCGAAGCCTTCTGTCCCTTCCTCGCATTGACCTCGAATGGTACGGTCAAAGCCATCTGTGTGGCTGTAGCCAGACACCTCTGCTTGGTCCGCCATCCTTCTTCAACTGTCCCTTCGCCAATACCACTCGGCGCGGTCCACACTTCGGCGTAGATATCGTGGTGGCCTGAAGGATTGTTGAAGAATGTCCCGGAGGAGTATATTCCAACGGTGCGGCTAGCGAAATCGGGGGTCTTGGGTATAGGAAACTTGAACTCGACTGCAAGCATCATTGTTGGGAACCAGCTAGAAGACGGAGAAGGATGAACATCATTTCATATGACTTCAAGCAAGATACATACCTAGATGGCAATCCAACGTCGTCAATAGTAGACAAGATCATAGGGACATTGGTGAACATATCCACCAAAAAGGCCAAAGTGGACGTCGTGATCCGCTCATTCTTGTCCTTCAGCTCGAACCAACTCCCCCATTCCAATCCACCACCACCAATCGAGGAACCAGCAGTCATCTGCTTGTTCTTCTCCTGAAATTGGGGCTCGCCCGTCCAAGTGGTGTGTTCACTGAAACCAAACCTGCTGGCCATGGGTATACTCTTGACAGTGGCGGGGTGGTTGTGGAGGGGTACGTGACGAGCATACTTCGACGGTGGTGACATGGCGGCGAGAATCCCTTCATGGCCCGGGGTTGTAGGAGCATCGTTGAGTACCCCGAATATAGCATGAATGGTGAACTTGAGTTCATTCTACGAGAGTTCCCCGAATCAACCGAGAATGCCGTACTAGCACATATAGTGAACGTACCGACTGCATGAAGTCGGCAAGGATATTCGTGAATCCCTTGCCTTTCCTCAGGACCCGTATGCGAACGTCAAAAGCAGTGACACCAGTTGTTCGAAGGTAATGGGCGGTGAGGTGGATAGGGTCTGGATGGGGCGACTTTGCTTGATATTCTATGCAAGCCTGTAAAGCCAGTGCGAGAACAAAGCCTGTCGCGTAGATGCGGGGTCAGCAACGTATTCCTCTCCCAGGAAAAGCCTAAATACCTCCGTTTGGAACGCTAAATCGAGGCCATTAGAAGTCGAGATAAAAGTAGAACATACAGCGAACACCACTTACGCTCCAATGCACCAATCCGGGTCCACGACGCCCCGGTACACCGTCGTCTCTCCCTCACTGTGAGAGTATTCAACGGAAATGGCTTTGTACAACGGAGGCATCCCAAGAAAGTAGTGTCAGAAGACAAACGGTCAATGACATTATATGAGGATCGGGAAAGCCAATTACCGATAACCGCTAACGACGCAAACCAGGGACGCCCCTCAATTTACAACTAAGGGTCGGATTGTGGGGAACGGGGTAAGCAGGACGCCGACCACAAATGTGATTGTTGCGCTTACCGATGCCATTGACAAAGGCCTAAGGTTAAGAAGAGATGGGGACTTACCCGAAGGCTACAACTAAACCTCCATCCTCTGTCACCGCGGATTTCTTGCAGCCTGGACAAAGCCTATCTTGCATGCCCTGCGCTGTTGAGGCCTGCTGAGAGACCTCAGAGAGGTTTGAAGACGCGGCGAGCATGCTGGCACATATGTGAGGGGTGAAGATGGGGGGNTGGCGTAATTTACAATTTCATTGAATAATCCCGCAAGGACGATGATAGAGTACACTATTTGACCACACGTATACTACTTGCGACGAAGAAGATAATTAGATACCAGCACCGCCAGTGACCTCGAGTGTGTGACCGGATACATATGAAGCCAATGGGGAGGACAAGCTGGAAAGGAGCAACATGAACTACCGATACCAATGAGACACTGGGTTGAAGGGGGAACTCACAAGAGCACTGAACCAGCAACTTCGTCGGGCGAAGCACCACGTCTCAGAGGGATGAAGGGGAAGTCTTCATCTGGCGATGGTCCCTTGGCTCCTGGGACACCCAAAGCAACCTTCTTGCCGTCGATTTCAATGGCCACGCCGGCTTCCTTGGCGGCGGTAAGACTGAAGAGGTCGTTCATCAGGCTGAAACGTGAGCAATAGATTTGTATCTTACCGAGTGTGAACGAGACCAAAGGCAATGGTATTCGAGCGTACACCGAAAGGACCCCATTCCTTCGCGGTGGTCTTGCCCAAACCAATGACGGCAGCCTTGGCAGCAGCATAGTTGGCCTGGCCGACATTACCGTGCAGACCGGATGTCGAAGAGACGTAGGTGATGGAGCGATTCTCCCGCTGGTCGGGCTGCATAGAGATAGTAGTAAATAAAGAAACTCATGGCATGGAGGGTGTAGTTGTACTAACCTTGACGCGGAAGTAAGGTGCGGCCTGACGCACCAATCTGAATGGCGCACGGACGTGAATTTTGATGATAATGTCAAAGGCATCATCCGGTGTCGTGTGCAACATCTTGTCAAATGTAAATCCGGCTGTTTCAAGAGTTCAACCATGCAAAGACATTGGGAAAGGGGAGAATAAGCTGACCGTTGTTGACTATGTGGTTGATCTTTCCGTATGCCCTATTCAATACGCGTCGGTTGAGAACTCTGCTGCGACTGTGCAAGGCCTGAGACACTCACGCGACAGTTGCGTCCACGATTTTCTTTGGGAAGTCGTCAGCGCCGACATCTCCGGCAACACCAATGGCATCGCCGCCCGCAGCCTTGATTTCGGCCACGACAGCAGCAAGCCTCTTCTCATCGATACTGCAAGCACCATCTTAGTACCTTCAAACGTATGAATGAACTCAATGTACTTACTCGCTTGCAACGACCTTGGCACCTTCTTTGGCGAAGAGAAGCGCACTGCTCCGGCCAATCCCCTAAACCCGAGATATCAGCACTTCTCTTCTATGAACTTGACATGCTTTCAACAAACCTGTCCTGCACCACTATCATCGACGGAGTGAGTATAGCTGTTCCGCAGAAGTGAACATCATGACATACGTGATGATGGCGACTTCTCCAGCCAGAAGGCCACGGCCATAGGTGTTGGTCAAGTGACCTGAAACTTGCGACAAGCGGTCAGCCATTTTTCAGTTCGATAGAAGAATGTGAGCGAAGAAGAGGTGCGAAAGGTAGATTGACAAGGCCGGAAAGAATGTCGTTATAAAAGAGTTTGCCCGGTAATGGCGACTTCCGATTCCGAATGGGTCCCGTCTCCGTTTCCCCTTGGTTCAGGGTCGACTGATCCGAATTGGCTCGACATCGGGCAAAGCAATGACGAAGACAAAAACGTTTCGATACATTCTGCATCCACGTCGCCGTACGATATTAGATGATCGTTCCCCCGCAAACAGCAGTCACTGAGTGAGTACGTGGGTACGTAGGTACCACGACGTAAATATTGTCCGTAGGGAATTGGGCGTCCCGGTTAGTAGTTACGCCTTTGAGTATCTGCAACTGACTGGGGTTGATTGCATGGGTACCGCTACACCTGCTCTGTACTTAATTGGGCGTTGATGATGGCAAACGGACCGCTGGATGGCCCGGATGCAACTGGTAAGTAAACTCTCCCATCTACCACATCGTTTACAAGACGGACAAGTAGTACAGGAACTGAGAGACTACACATGGTGCTTGAAGCGGCAATCGTTGTAATGAGTTACTGGGTGGCCCGGGTACATCTGCAAGGTGTACCCCCCAGCTCCCCGAGTACAAGATCGTCTACAGGATTACACGGGACAACACGTTATCGAACCGTACATGGAGCTTGAGGCGACAGGTGTTGAAAGCAGACTGCTGGGTGNGCCCGGGCCACCCTGTGACGGATGACCCTCCCAACCGTATGCAAACAACACCATCTACGAAGGGAGCGTACTACGTCGAAAAGCCGCTTCGAATAGGCGGACTCTTTCGAATACCATCGTAATACCATCGTCGCGATCAATGATACCGTCCAAGTCACCCACTCGTCGCGACCTACGTACTTCTATCTACGGCTGCTGCCCGTACGAAAGCCCTGGATAACGCCACTCTCGCGACAAGCGACGCTATAGCAAGACAGTCATACAGACCACAGGCTAACTCCCAGATGAAATCCCTATGCACAATCGACTCCATGGGGCCAAGCATGGAGCCGACGACATAGGAAAGGCACCTGAGAGCAGCGTACAAGTATCTACGGGAAACTGTCCAAATCCACGTTCAAGCCGACTTACCGTTCATCTCACAACCCCCAACCCAATCTCCCTCACAGCTCCCACTTCAAGCCGCCACGGTGGGGCCCTTCTTCGTTACCTTGCGCTTGGACTCTGCGTCCATCTTCTTCTGCAGATTCGCCGTTTCCACCACTCCTCGTCGCCGCCTTGGCACCTCCCCCTCTCCCTCACCCTTCGGAGCCTCAGCCAGCTGAGCCCGTTCCCTTTCCTTCTCGGCCTCCATTGCACGCATCACCATAAACCGCTCGATAGGTCCGATGTCGTCCAGATTGCGCCCACCCGTCTCCTGCGCTCTCGAAGTCGTCTTCTCTGCTCTACCCTTCGACTCCGCCTTAGGCTTCATCTTGGGAATCCCCCTCAGACTCGTATGGCCTAATGTATGTTCCACAATGACTCGGACTGGATAACCATACGTCGGGTTAAGCATGTGCGCCATAAGGATGTCGCAGTTCTGTTGCGGGAACGTGGGTTTCATCGACGTCTTCACCGGTATCCCGCTCTCCCAAGTTCTTTCGATATCGGCCAAGTCTAATTGAAGATCGTCTGAAATGCCGTGCCCGGTGGGTTGGCGCACCACGATTGAAGGCGTCTTGACCTTCTTGCTGCCTTGGAGGACCAAGTAGGTCGAGTCGTTCGCGAGGATATTTGAGAGATGGCTAGGCTTGGTAAACAAAGCCTTGGCCCGTTTACGCNAGAGAGGGTGTGGGGGGTTTCGGTGGAGATACTTCGACAGGAGGGTACTCAGGGACAAAGCAACGCTCTTTCCTGATCATCGAGAACCACAAGGAGACCATGGCATCTCCGAAAATCTTGACCATGGTTTTCTCGAGCTCTGAAGGAACTGTTAGGAGGCGCGTGAGATGGATGGTTGCGCGACGAGAAGATAATAACGCAGGACAAACCTGAAGCCCAGGAAGAACAGGCTACTTGCATGGGAGTGCTCTTGGGCACGTTTCCTGTCGATGTGGGGTCTGAGGAGCGTTGAGGGACGAACTTCATAGTGTGTACAGGCTGCGAGTTTGTGAAAATCAAGTTGTAGAATGTGGTATGGGAAAGAAAGGTGAAAGCGTCCTTCTCCCCAAGAGACGATGATTTATAGAAGAGTTAAAGGGGCATATAGGAGGTCGTAGCCAACGAAATACCGACCTCTGACTCTCAGATGGATATTCCTGTCATGGGAGTGTCATGGAAATGTATGTGAGTGTCACGGAAGTGTGAAAGTGCGACGGGAACGTCTTCGGATCATGGATGGTGTGCAGCGGGCTGGCAGCTTGCCAGGCTGGTCTGCGACTCCTGTGAGGCTGACCATCTTGATAGGGCTGCCCACAACGAGCTTTCCAGTTACGACTTCTCGCTTCTACGCCAGCAGTTCTCCCGCAGTTATCTGTGAGCTCCTATAAGCCGACAATGACTATTCGAGCATTACTTAGTACTTGGTGAGTTTTTGAAAATGTACGGATAGAAGACCTTAGGAGAGTGTTCCCTATCCCTCTCCTTCATTAGTACTATGAAGTAGGTTCGCGTTAATTCAAGTGTAACCCATAGCATATGTACATCATTTACACAATATCCTCTACGATGTCAGCCTCGCCTGCAAAGCGGGCAATCCATCCCTTGATCCCCCCTTCAAGAACGAAAGCTTGCGATGTTGGATTCTGCTGGGCATCAAGGTAGTCTTGATACCTGTGATTGGGGATTCTCCGCATCAGAAACGCATACGAAGCAGAATGAAGGGGCAGTACCATCCTGCACAGCGGGGTCCCCTGCCTGACGAACTTCCGCAGTAGAAGATGACTTGTTTCGTGTCCCGAAATTTCTCGTAGAATGCAGGGAGATCATTGTAGAAAGTCTGCGCCGGCCATTGATGACTCCCTTTTACGCAGTGTCCCTGTCAGAAGATGTGAGTAAGGGAAGCGCATAATGTTCTTATGCAAAATCTTGCCGTATAATCCGTGCGTCGAACGTCAATTATGGCAATGTCTTTGTCACCATTTCGCAGGAGCTCCGCAACGAGATTCGCTGGAAGGACAGAAGGATTAGACTGTACTTTCGGATACGCATCCCACCATCGGAGTAATGGTGACTTTGTTTCCACTTCCGAGTCTGCGTTGGGTTTGATCGCTTTGATCTGGCAAAACTCTGGTGATAACTTGTCATCAGAAGGGGTGGCACATGTAGTAAGGGGGGGAGGTCGCTTTACGTGTTGTTGATTTGTCCGCTTTGAAGCTCCCATTCTTTGTAGTGAACGTGTATTCTAGTTATAGTCACAAGCGCGAGCTGTAGCCCATCGACGAGGGTTCATGCATCATGAGTGGACACTCACGCAAAAATGTAGCATCTGTTAGCAAGGATGTATATTCGGCTTCAGTGATTGCGCCCAATACCTGGTAGTACTGAGCAGCCCGTTATTCAGAGATCGTCAGAGTCGGCTCACGTCCTCTACGATCAAGCGTCCACCGGGCTTAAGAACTCTAAAACACTCTTTGAAGATTCCAGATCTGTCAGAGGATGTGAGTGATCCTATTGCACAGCTCGAGAGGATGCAGTCGATGGCCGATGTTTCGATTGGAAGGGGGTCGACGAGCGAGGCTTGGACGAAGGAGACTTGTGGTGGTTTAAGGTTCTTGTTTGATGCCTTTTCACGAGCAAGCTCGATCACATTCTGTGAGGAATACACGCAAGCTTTCGTGAGCTTCGAAATATTTCAGAGGGGAAGTGGATCGCACATACCGTGGACACATTGAGACCGATGACTTGTCCTTTGTCACCAGCCTTAGCAGCGGCCAGAAGTACATCTGTACCATCTCCACAAGCAAGGTCTAGAATAACTTCGCCCTTCGACCTGCAATCAGTTGCATTTGAGTCACTGATTTACCGAGCACTCACTTCATGTATATTCGCCCTTTCTGTGATGTGCGTTGTGATTAGAAATTGGGGTGCCGGCGACTAACTCTAAAGGTCACCCGCGATCTGCTGGCCTGCATCAAAGACGGTGTCCGCATTCTCGACAATACGATGATCAGACGATGGAAACATATTCGAGGTCTAGACTGGTTCTTCACGGCCTCGCGAGTCGCACCCTTTCCAGGGGTGGCCCCTTGACCCGCGAAGGTCCAAGAAATTTCATGGCATGATAAGTGCATCCATAAATACATACAGGAATTACGATCCCGGGCGGAAATCGAGCCTCGTTTATGGCTGGAAGCTACTCTAGGCAGGTCTGAGGGTCGAATATGTAAAGTCAGACGGAAATGCCGCCGGTTATGAAGCATTTGGCTTCTTGGGAACATGTTCCCGGATCCAGCGCTCCGTAGGAAGGCTTGTGTTCAGTAATGGATCGATGGGCTTGAGGCGCCACGAGGAATTACTTCCCGATTCTCCCAGCGCAGGGTACATGGAAATCGCGGCCAACGAGAGGTATGTATGATATGGATCTAGGGATGGCTTTAGTATTGGGCCCACGGGGTCTGTTTATCCAAGCATACCTGGTGTTTCATCTGGAGCTTTCGCGACGCCCCCGTATTTGAACTGGCATTTATCCAAGAATTGGATCAAGGAAAGGCGATCGACAATATCACTGGCTCCTAGAATCTTCTCGACCGTCAGGTGGGTTTAAGGCAATAAAAAGAGCATTGCACCTTCAGCGCTGCTCCACACCAGAAGCAATAACATGCATCGGCAGCTTTTCCAGTTCGCCCTCTGAAGCCACCAGAAGGGTCTTGATTGCTGGATAACCACGCAATGGTTTTTTGACGGTCTGAAGCGGACAAAGGATCGGCTTGCTGAGATCCTGGCGCGAGATAAAGTGAAGCAATAGCCGTGTAGGTAGTCCCACCTGATCATCGTCAAGGAATGGTCAGACTGGGTTGGTGGGTGCACTTACCCTGAGCTTCACAGAACGGCTCTTGTCCATAGCCACCTTCATACGTCTGGACACGATAATCAGGGCTAATCCTGGCACAAGAGGCATCAAATCGAGGAAATACCCTGCATGAGGCGATAAATCCTTTTGCGCGGTCAACATCGATCCCCGACCAGTCTTCTAGCATGTTACTTATAGCAAAGGCACAGTAGACGTTGCGAAGGTCGGACTCCGCGCTCCCTGGCATAGTTGCGAAGCTTTCAACGTCATGCATGAATAATAGCCAGATTGAAATGAGCCTTGGGTATACCTTCCGTCCTCTCTCTGGCAACTGCGAAGAAATCGCACAATGCCCTGTCGATTTAGCTTTGAAAAATCATCTCGTAGTATGGCCAACGACAACATGGCCGTATATGTCATGATGACGTGAGGGACTTCGTACTCGGATGACTCCGTCTATGGGTGTATTAACTCGCGATAGCCCGCCCTGAAACGAGGACTTACAGTCCCAGCTGAAGGCGTTTGAGCTGTCATGAAGGAGCTGGGTTTGAAGCCACTCCCTGTGGGTCCGTCTGTGGGTACGAGGCATGGAGCATGAGATAGGCGTTTCTTCCGAGAATTTGGGAGAGGCTTAACGGATTTGCTGTTCCCAAAGCCAGTCTCTCCATCCGAGGCGCGTGGTTTCGTTCACTTTCTCATCGAGAAGGTCTAAAAGGTCAAGGGCACCAATGCAGTAGAACGACAGAGCTACCCTAAAAACAAGGTAAGCTACCGAAAACAACGGTGAAAAAATTGATCAAGCTGCACCGTGAAGCATCCATGTCAACCAAGGAGTCGGGCAAGCCGATGAGACAGCGAATGCAGTGTCCAGCATGAGCGGCTTTGGCAAACGGCGGCATGAGAACCTCCTCGTCAAAAACAGAGTAGTGGTAAGCCATAGGCGTCGAGAAATCGCGTATGTATGACCACCAGACTTACTCGCGTTCGTACTTATATACAGCGATCGGAGGAGGATCTCTTGGTTGAGAGTCAGATTGCTGGGCACGACCTGATCATGAGCATTCTGGAGACATCGATGGGCACGTAGCATAGCGGACCTTGGAGCTCGTAACTTAGAAGTGAACCGTCGATAAATATCTAGATGCAACGAAAATGCTGATGCAATGAAATGCTAAAATGACCGATAAAGCATGGCATCAAAACCTAAATCCGTGCTCCCCTAATTCGGTGGTCGCTTCGGGCATCGACAAAATGAAAGAAACTCGTCGTTGTGTGTGCGGCTCAAGCAACTCATGTGTACCAAGCCCGAACCTGTTGATAATAAAAGTATTTAGAGATACAACGTTCGAGACGACAGACTAGTAAAGGCCCAATTGAGTGGATGGGGTGGCTATGAAGATATCGTATCACAGAAATCAGTGGAGTAGGTGGATGAGTGGGAGTTGGATCGGTGAATGAGGGGAATTTACATCGCGCCCATGCTTAGTGGGAAGGTGGACCGTTGCGATTGTTGAACTTGTCCTTGTTGTTGGAGCTGCTGCTGCTGCTGTTGTTGCTGTTGGCCGTTTTGAACACTGGCCAGTACCAATGTCGGTCCAGGTAAGAACGTCGGCGCACTCTTTTCCTCCAGGTCGGCATACAGCACAGTCAACTCTTTCCTCTCCTTCTGCCACATTTCAGGGTCCCAATACGTATAAGCTCCTTGTTCGCCTCCAGGAACCTTCTGGACCATGACGTTGCTGCTCTCTTTCGTTATCCACAGTCGAAGCTCCTTGTGATACCGCCAGTTGCGGTTATAGCTTAAGTGCGGATATGAATTTCTTTTCATCACAGACAGAAAAAAAAAAAAGTAGCCAGAAGGCACATTACTTACAGCTCTTGTGCCGCGACTTCCTGGAGTGCATCGCGCGGACTTGAGTAGAACATGAAAAAGAGGGTCTCATCGCTGAACGCAGCAGCCTTGCTTGGACCAGGCGGAGGAGCTGTTACGGCATAGCAAGCAGGTAGGTGGAAATCCGGTTCTACCGAGTGAGCGGCTGATTGGTCTGCCCATGGCGTGATAAAAGTGGAATACAAGTTACTACAGACAACATGAGATGAGCCATCGAATACGCGTTGTTTCATGGAAGGTTTTGAAAAAAACGGTCCAATATTTGAACTCACCCAGAATAGCCCATGTCCAACCCCATGGTCCCTAGGTCAGTGCCAATACTACTCAGTCCAGCATCGATATCGGCACCTGCATTTTTTATCATCGCCAGCAGCCCCAGCAGCCCCCATCGGTCCGCAGCGCTCATAAGGACTTGTTGCGCTGGCGTTTGTGGATGGTGTGTTGAGCTTATTTGAACCGTGCTTGGATTTTGGCCTGCAGAAGGATTAAGATTAGGCGTTGGGTTTGTTGTGGGTAAATGAGCGTCCG